>VCRD01001084.1:0-65802 GCA_006783055.1 Trinorchestia longiramus
GTGTCCTACTCCACCTGCATCTTCAGTGTCCTACTCCACCTGCATCTTCAGTGTCCTACTCCACCTGCATCTTCAGTGTCCTACTACATACGCAAGAAAAATGTTGCAGTAACTAATTTCCATGTATTTATCTTCATCTTATTTCTTTTTAACCAAGTATTCTAATTCATTTCTACTTTTTTTAACATAATATTTTGGTTTGGGGTAAAATACAAATGAAATTTACTTTCATTAATTTGGATGAAAAAAATTACTTTGACTTATGAACCAAGATTTGGGATAAACAATATTTGTGAAGATTTTAGCCATAATAATTCATTGAGAAGATATATCATCTCCTGAAAATTTATCCAAACAAATCCTCTGCTAAACACTCTGAATGTAATAATCCTAAAATATTGATCTTAAGTAATAAATGCCATGATATTAATCTTAAGACATTAATTCTAAGGTATTAATCCAAAGGCTCACAACTTCCACTGTAGTTGAGTGGTTAGTAGTTATTGCTTGTGCTGTAAGCTTCTTGATGTGAGGCTCCAGAAAAACTTAAATGTTTCCTGCTTGTAATGCAATGAGTTCAGGAAGACAGAATATTTCTTCAAGATTTCAAGCTTATTCCTACATGTCCCTACAAGCCTCTACCTCAAGTCACAACACAGAAAGCTGACAAGTGCTGGTAAACTTAAGATTTTAGCAGGAAGAATTGAAACTTAAATGTATATGTACTGTACATTTGATGAACAATAAAGTGCTTTTCCTCCCTTTTTTCTTAAAATTATGTATGCTAGTCCCAAACTCATTGCTAAATGCAATTAAAAAATTTGCTTGGAAGGAATAGGCCTTCTACACTCTGCACATTAGCAAAACTTAAATCTTATTAAGAATATTTCCATCAAATTGAGAGACAGACAAGAAAATGGATCTTACACTCATTTAATTAAAACAAATGAAGTT
Organism: Trinorchestia longiramus; assembly: GCA_006783055.1. Classification (NCBI taxonomy): domain Eukaryota; kingdom Metazoa; phylum Arthropoda; class Malacostraca; order Amphipoda; family Talitridae; genus Trinorchestia; species Trinorchestia longiramus. The sequence continues at coordinate 955 of VCRD01001084.1, forward strand.
GAAAGGTTAATATATAATCACATTATTCTAACATATTAATAGGCTAAAATATTTTAGTATATGTTGTTGCAAATTCAAATTTCTGAAGTATTTGTAAGTGTCGGACAATCGATTGAAAAAATACTATAAACAAAAGCTTTTATTCCATTACCCTTATAATACACAAAAAATTTAATAACCAGTTGGTATTTCAAGTACCATGGTAAAACAGTATACTATGAGCATCAACAACCAGTTAAATTAAAAGGCTTATCTTCACCTGAAACATGTGTCTAAATTTTACAAACATAATCTATTGGCCATCATTGGTTTTGCTAACTGTTGGAGATTTAAGAACACTTAAATTTTGACGACAATAACGAATTTCTATACAATCACAGACGACATACACGTTTTACTGCAATAGATCTTCTTAAAAACAGTATACCTTACAAGAGATACAGAAAATGAGAAAAAGAAAATGTCTCTCTATAGTAGGTTGTTAATATGCATACACGTGTTCGGAAATATAAATTGTACAATGCGAATAGAAATGAACACGACGAATTAAAATTCTACACACTAAATTTTTTTTAATTTTTTATCCAAGTTGAAGTCTCATACGTAGACGCACGGAGATCTATATATATACAAAGACATGGTTTGAATGTGTTAGCCAATTCCATAAACAAAAGCTAATAAATCAAAGTACCTACTGCAAATAAAATTTATGGCCTTCATTTTTCAAATATATATCCAGAATAAACATTATTTTTGTGGAAGTTTTTACTATACACTTGCCATTGATACTTAAACGCTTGAAGACCTAGATTCTTGTGCGCAATGAGATTTCTGTACTATAGTGTTCCGAGGCTCAGTGCGCTGACTGAAGCAACGAAGAAATTACAAAATGTGGTGTGATGTGGTGATTTTACTATATTCGTGAGAAAACGCCTAGGAGAGTTTATATTTATCTAGTTTAGCTGCGAATGAATAGCTCAATGTCCAATTTATCTAATTCTACAAACATAGGTAAGGAGAAAATTAAAATTACAGCGTAAAATATTGTGTAAATAAGGTTTACTTCTCCGACTGACGGAAGCTCTGTCTTTTGCAGACCTGTACTTCATCATCGCAAAGTTTCTTGGCGGTGGTCCCTGCAAGAAAACATTTGAGGTGAGTGTTGGCAATATGTATTGAATTATATTTCTGTATTCGTTTGTGATGGTATTGAAGATTATTTTTTTCTTATTTGCAGGTTCTGGTGAACGAAGTACAAGAACACGGGGTGAGTAAACGTTTCTTTGGGTATCAGCTGTTGTGAATGCACGTGTGGTGAACGTTTTTAGAGGGAATTTCCGGTATGAACGTTTTTCCTGATATTATATGCATTGTGGTCGATATTGATAAAATTGTTTTTTATATATATTTTTTCAAGTCTGGTGTATTTTTCTGCACTTTTGAATTAAATTATCTTTTTTCATCAAGCTTATTCCCGAACGAATCGATTGGACTGGTGAACGCCATCAAAGGAGTTATGAAGAATTTGTGAGTAATATTTCATTATTATTGACTCAAGGATTTCCTTTGCTATAATTGTTTAAATAATATTAAAGTTTTAGCGAGGTTGTTTTCTTGACAAATTGCAACTTGGTAGTCGAGGAGATTGCTGCATTGTGGTTCAGCTGCGGCTGTCTTGAGTTGTGTATTATTGCGCGTCTCTCTGATGTGCGTCCACTGATGCTGTTTTCGTTAGAAAATCCCTAACCGTTGAATTTTTTTCATTACTGCTACGACTAATGTATTATTAGTTGGGCGCTTTTTGATATTTTTGATATTATATGATATATTCATTTTTCTGCCGTCACCCTGTTCGATAGTGTCTTATTTTTAATTTGGCAAACCATGAATTCTTGTAAGAAACAGTATTATGGCAAGAAAGATATCAATTCATTGTCTTGTTTGAATATAATTTATAGGGGTTATCAATTTGATTTTTTAAATATATTCTGTTAATGAATATTTTTAGGTTTTGATCGGAAATATCTTAATACAGTACAGTTCTGTATTGTTTTGATTTTTCTATCTCTAAATTATGATATTCTTGAGGAATATTTAAAAATTAATTCGTATAAATGGTAATGCAAAGTATTGTGTAGAGTTTTTTGTGTAGCATTAGAAGACCGAAAATTATCTTTTAGACAGAGAGGTCCGTTGGAGAAATAAAATTGCTTTTGATTGGTAAGCTGACGGGCGAGTACGGGATCCAGTTTTAAAGTTTTAATTTTAGTTTGTGTAACGGTTGTAGTTTGAGTTAAGAGTGACTTAGGTTTTCATTTAAACTGAAGTTTGTTTGCATACAAATAGAAATGACTCCTGAAATTGTTGAATCCTGAAAGGTTATTTAAATATTTTCTTTTTATATGACATGAATGTTTATACAGTGATTCAATTTATGAGAAGTAGACTATATTGTTTTTTCGACTGTCAACAAGAAAAATTGCCCACTCGAGTATTTTTGACTCTTTCTCGCTAACTTTACATTGCAAATTGTGTGTTGAATTCATGACGTAGTAATTTGTAACGCAGTTTCCCTAGGAATACGTCAATGCATTGCAATACTGATCGCCATTTTCACTTTAAATTCATGCGATGGCATGAATTTCATCGCCAATACACAATTTCTTCAAGGACACATCTTAGACCACTGTTGTTTACACAGCTTTTTATAACTGCAGGTATTGTTGAGGTACATAGCCTTGTCTTGATCCTAGTTCATTGAAAACTAGTAGACCTGCGCCTGAAAATTCACGTGTTTTTTATTGAATTTTTCATTTGGTTTGCCAGTGGACGCGGACTTTACGAATGAGTTTCCGCATTGAAGGATGTGCCTTTGGTATCCATAATACAATGCATACAATACATGTATACCGTACCAAATTTCCTCCTATCTAAATGCTGAAGAGCGTGACAAAAAGACGGACCCAGCAAGCAACAAAGTGTGCATTATTACTCAGTGGAATACTTTGTGCAGGAGTCCCTACATCCGCGTGTGTCTGCCGAGCACCTGGAGCTGCTGCTATCTCAGCTACACAGTTTTGTGGACAAACTCCTCCCCATCCCCCACCTCACCCCAACCCGCCCCTCCCTCCTCAGCTCCAGCAGACTCTCACTCCTACGCACCACAACTGGTCAGTAACAGTAGACACAATACAGTTTCTGAGTAAAGACTTGTGCATATAGTTAGGTTTAAAGACTGATGCAACCCAAACGGTGAGTAAAGACAACACAACATAGTTGGTGACCAAATACTTAGGCTACACATTGGATTAGTGAAGACTTGTTAACTCGGGTACCGTGAACACATGAGGATAATGGTAGTAGTTGTCTTGCTGCCGTGTGTAGCCAGGATACGTACATCAGTGTTACGTAGCATCGCATTGAAATGAACAGCTACTTCGATGCAATAAACATTTGCTAATCTAAAGGTCAGTTACTATTTGTTTGGAAATTTTTAAACGACTGAATTTGTTAGATAAACTCAAGTTTTTCATGTGTATATAATGTTCATCAGGGACGATACTAGATTTAAGATGAGAAATGTCCATGGAATTTTCTGTTAATGTAAAACTTCCTCACTGACGCTGCAATGAGAGCCTGTTCTAGCAGTGGTAACTCTACCTTAGAATTGAAATAAAATCATCAGCCAAACACTGTATGATCAACATTGTATGTATTCCAATGCTGCTATACTACCAAAATAACACGAGTTCTATATAGATCAGTTGAAGTTACATGAAGTACGACTTGCTTTACTGTACACGGCATGGCACTTGAGTAGCAACTCAAGAATGGGCGAAACAGCTCGTTTCTATTGCTTATTCTATTCTCTTAACACGTTTGTATTAATTTTGTATTGCTGTAGATCAATTTTTTGTCATTCATATTCCATTTTGTAGCAAATAGATAACTGTGAGAGGTGCATCAGTGCTGTGGTGAGGAAGTGTGTAGTGTGAATGCTGCAAGACTCGTCTTGATGATCCTATACCTGCTTTAATAGCTCTGGAAGTTCCAGACCGAATAATAAGATAATTTCTAAGGCTTTACACAGTGGATCCAGTTGAACTACTTTTGTAGAAAGAGGATTAAGGTGCCCATTCGTGCTCAAATGTTAACTGATGGTATTTTGTTGAGTTGTGTTTAGCTTGAATAGAAGACTTCATTCAAGATGATGTTTATACGAACAGAAATGTGTTTGTCTCTCAGGTTCCCCCATAGTTTACCCTACAATACAGAGAGTTATAGGGGCATTGAGATGGGGAGGATACAGCCCTGCCAAGAGGCTGGTTCACCTCCCCAACATGACCACCGTGCTGGGGGCACGCTCCCTCACAGGACGCTTCAACAAGAGACACGTGTTCAGAGATGAGTTGTACAGCAGTCGTCTGCAGCTCTACAAGCGAACAGTGGGACATCTGTCGTCTGTCTACTGTGTTCTCTTTGACAGAACGGGCAGGTTAGGCAGGGGCGGAGTACAAGCTAGGTTTTGTGGTGCATGGGTTAGTGATCACACACGGTTGCCTAGTTACTAAATGTGAGTAAAGTGGCGGTCTTTCCTCTGTCTCTCATACACACGAGGTGTGTATAGAGTGTCGTATCATTACCGTCCCCCTGTAGATCAACATATTCACATTCACATAAGTGAGACGCGCCTTTAATTGTTAAAATATTTTAGTAATTAAAAATCTTAATCTCTGCGTATATCAAAAACTTTCGATTGGTATCAATTTATCTGGTAGAGCTAGCAATACTGGTAACTGATGTGCGACAGCTTCATCGTGGCAGATTACTGCCACCTGATTGTTGTCAAAATCTAGGAGTACATGCATAAGTTTCTGGTAAGCCAGTTTAAACTGGTAGAGTTGGTCATACTAGTGACTGATGTTGCCATGTCACAGGTATATTGTGACTGGCTCAGACGACACCCTGGTCAAGCTGTGGAGCGTACGAGACGGACGCCTGCTAGCAACACTACGAGGAGCAGCTGGTGAGATCAGTGACATCGCTGTGGACCCTGAGAACACCATGGTGGCTGCTGGCTGCTGTGACAAGACCATCAGGGTCTGGAACCTTCAGACTCTCAGCCCTGTTAGTAGCTTGTCTTCTCTGAAGCATTGGCATTGTACTAAGCTACTGAGCTGTGTATGCGTTGATGCCGTGTTGTGTTCTTTTCAGTCCGTGTTTCAGAGTCATGGTACTAAGCTTTGATGAGTTCGTAGTATTTTTATTGCGCTCATGGCCAAGTTACAAATAATATTTATGAAATTAGAAAGAGGCAAATGTCTTAGTTTCATGCCTAAGTATTACCGAACCGTTTACCATAAAGTAAACTGATGGTTTTGAACAAGAATTCAGCTGTGGGGGGATGCATACTAGAGTTTGAAGGAAGCTGCTGTGTTCTGCGCTCTTTTTTGTGAAATATTGAAATTTTAGACGTTTTTCATATGATGTTGAATAGATGCAACAGGTACGTGCAGATGCAACAGGTACGTGCAGATGCAACAGGTACGTGCAGATGCAACAGGTACGTGCAGATGCAACAGGTACGTGCAGATGCAACAGGTACGTGCAGATGCAACAGGTACGTGCAGATGCAACAGGTACGTGCAGATGCATTCCAAAGTCTTATAACGTTGCCTTGCTGCACGTTGACCACGCCATTCACTAGCTATTTAGTTAACGAGTTATTCATGCATTCTGTTAACGAGTTATTCATGCATTCTGTTAACGAGTTATTCATGCATTCTGTTAACGAGTTATTCATGCATTCTGTTAACGAGTTATTCATGCATTCTGTTAACGAGTTATTCATGCATTCTGTTAACGAGTTGATTGTCTGCGTACTGTTTGCATTCGGTAGTAGAACATTGAAAGTATTAAAAAAGGCAAGCATATTAATTGATTAAGATGAGCCATGGTGTGCTCATAACGGTTTCTGGACCTAGCAAGGATGGCTTGGATGTCGAGATTGCGAGTAACAAAATGTTGCTGCCAACAGTTGTGATGCAAATACTCTTGTCTTATTAGTAGTGGAGTCTATTCTCGTACTGATGTTACTTAGAATTCCACTGCTGTTATGACTTAATAATATCTTGAGTAATCCACTAGGGTAACTAGACATCCATATCTAGTTCTGATCAAGCTCCACGTGACTTCCTGATCTCTCCTAAACTCCTGAGGAGTTCGCAGCAAGGATCCAACTCCTCGAAGATCTCGTCACGCACAAAAATTGAGAGCTACGGAACATTCTGGAATTTAACCCGTTATTGACTAAATTATTTCTCCACTGAACGAAACATTGTGTAGATTACCACTGATCTTTACTTATTTTTTATGGAATTTCACTGAACTTTAAAATGAAATATCTAGAGTATAGGACTATAATGAATGATTTGTACTGGGCTTGATGGAAGGCGCTGGTCGTTAGAGAGTTAAGTGCCAATAGGACTTCCAGGAGTAGTTCGTACGCTTCCAAACTCTGAAAGTTCATTGTTATGAAATGACTTGATGTTGGAGGTGTTATGAGTAGCAGTGAACGGAATAAACTTCTGTCATGTATTAGTTCTTGAGAACGAAACACATTCAACAGCCACTGAACTCGAGGGAGTTAGAGGCACAAACAGTCTTAGCTCTAATCAAAGGAATCAAGTGACGTGTGTTTCTCTTGCGTCTTCGTTTTTTGCCTAAACATTATGGTCAATTTTTATCATATTTTGTCCAGCTAATTCGAGTGTACTTTCGTGAAAATTTACTGGCAGATTTTGTACTGTATTTTTGAGGTTTACATTCCTTGGGCTCTAACTGAGCAAATCACTGCAGAGTCAGCTGTAATTTTCAAGATTTTATATAGGCTTCATTCTGGAATTAAGCCCGAGCAGGCGTTGCTTATGATTTTCCTGTATGATGCATCGGTCTTGTTACTTGTGATTTTTCTGTTACTTTTTCTATTCAGTGAACGGCTTTTATCTTTGAATTCCTTGAAGTTGGAAGCGCTGTCTTGAGTTTGTACCTGATGCTTACTCCTCTGTTCAGTACCAGCAGCTGAAGTGACCGTGTGTTTCAGATCGCAGTGCTCATCTCTCACACTGGCATGATCACGGCTGTACAGTTCTGTCCCTCCCCTGACACGGAGGATGGAGAGGGACTGCTTGTGTCCACAGGGGGTGACGGCTGTGTTGCATTCTGGACCTACACTCGAACCAAGGGCAGCATAACCTTCAGGTGAGTGGTGTCTGTGGTGAGGAAGCTCAAGTAGGAGCGGGTGGGTGCTCTGTAGTACCTGCATCTCGCTGTAGGTATTCTCTGTGACTGGATTACTCACACGAGTGATGGACTTGAATACTAGAAATGATGGTTCACTTTCCGAGCTGATCAGATTTAATGGTCTGGCGGTTGTTGAGAAATAGTGTAGTTGCAAAGCACTTCAGCTTCAGTCCCTTTATGTCCACTGTCTGTGAGGATGGTGAACAGACAGCAAACTGGTCCAATTGACAGCTTCCTTGACTTGTGTTTTGTATGCGCAGACGCAAGCCTTTGAAGTTCAATGAGCGCGTACGTCCCGGCCACGCCCAGCTCATCTGCTGCTCTTTCAGTGCAGGGGGCACGATGCTAGCTCTGGGGGGCGTCGACCACCATGTCAGGTGAGTGGTGTGAGTGTTGCACCACGTCAGGTGAGTGGTGTGAGTGTTGCACCACGTCAGGTGAGTGGTGTGAGTGTGGCACCACGTCAGGTGAGTGGTGTGAGTGTGGCACCACGTCAGGTGAGTGGTGTGAGTGTGGCACCACGTCAGGTGAGTGGTGAGAGAGAGTCGAGAGAATGATGAGCTAAAGCGACGAGTGATGGTAGAGGAGATGCTTACACTCTCAGAGGCAATCAAGTTTGAGTTCTAGTGTGTGCTTGCTCTGCTGATGGAGAGCATAAGATGTCGATAGAGAAGTAAAGCAAACCAAACAATTAGAATTTATCATCGCAGTTACTTCTATGCTTGATTTCGTCTCTTATTTCAGCTTACTTCTATGTTTGATTTCGTCTCTTATTTCAGCTTACTTTAGGGAAATAAGCAAAGTTGTCTGTCGTTGCCAGGGTGTACAGGTTTGGCGGATCAGAGGGCCTGGAGAAGATGATCGAACGAGCTGAGCACAGCGACTGTGTGGATAGCATTCAATGGTGTCATGAAGGGCTGGCTTTTGCATCAGGGTCCCGTGATGGCAGTGCCCTCATCTGGCGGTACCAGAGGCAGGACTGGCACACCACCAAGCTTGACATGAACATCTCCACGCTGGGGTAAGCAGGGGAGTTGTACGGCGAAACACTTTCTTTTCGTGCACCTCAGTTATTCTTTTACGGAGACAAAACATGTTCCATACATTTTGTGTAACCGGTGCATTCTGCTTGATAACAGCATCTTGTCACAGTAAAGTTGCCAGATACTGCTTTGATATTAAACTCCTGACAGTACAGATTTGTTTCAACCGTTTGATGGAAAAAAAACATTTCTACTTCAGCAATTTTTTCGAAAGGTGCAATATATGTAGTATTCAAACCCAAGTGGTGTTAAAGACAGTGTTTGTTCATGTTTTTTGTATGGGCTGAGTGCATGGAGGTAAGAGAAGCTCACCAAAGATTAGGATTATTTATGAAAGATGTGCTCATTTTTTTATATTCTCACCCATCCTAATAATATTTTGAATATTGCTCCTTAATATTGTAGGTGAAGGTCCGAACTCGTGAAACATGAGACAAAATCTGTTCAAGTACATGTACATATTTATAATACATGATATGCTTTGTTATGCTATTAATATAATATAAAGGCATATTTTTCTACTCAACTATTATAAGACCAGTTAGTAATTTCTTGAACCCGGCAATACCTCATAAAGGTGAAAGAAGCAGGACTAGGTGACATCTTCTTATAATCATGACTGGATGACTTTGTATGGAGTTGAAATTATATGAGAAAATTTATAGTAACCTGGCAATGAAGTTAAGTGACTCAGTCGTGGGTGCAAGGTGTTGCCCAAACTGCTAATTGTTAGGTCTTAATTTTATCACTGCTGTGATTCAGCCCAATATAGATGGATTATTTAATTATTTATATGTTTGTCTATTCATTTTCCGCATGCTGAGCTTCAGACTAAAAAGTTCAGACTCCATTTTTTTTCACTTCAAATATCCAAAATGAGGATAGTTAAGAGACTGCAGGTGGCACCAAACCTCATAACAGCTGCTGCCCACAGGAACTCATCATCGTCAGGAGAAACAAGTCGGTCCTCTGCCACCACTCTGTACACCGGCAGCTACAGGGCCACTACCGCCCCTCCCTCCGCCTTGGAACAAAAGAAGGTAGGGATCTGCTCTCTGACTCTCATGTGGTTACTCTGTTCTTATGTGAACGCTCTCCCTGTCCTTTTAAATCTTGGACCAGTACAAATTAGTATTGATTAACGTGTACTTGTTTACACACATGGACTAATATTAATCAACTAGCCAGTTACCGTGGAAATTCCACGATTTAAATTTGATTAATTTGAAATTATTATAAAGATAAATGTATCGAAGATTTAGATGTATTATTGTGTGTTAAAAGAATACTTTCCATTAATATGCACTGGACTTCCATTGTGCATCTTATCTAACGATAACGTGGCCCAGATAGTATCCGCTAAAATTCCTTGATTCACAAGTAAGAAAATTAAGGATCTATGAAATAAAATCATTTTTCAGTTTTACCCGTGGTACCATCAGAACCCGGATATTTTTCATGAATGTATATAGAACTTCTATTTTGTATCTTTTCTACTGATAACATGGCCGTGTAAGAGAAGAAAACTAATAACGGAACAAATGGCGTGTTTTATAGTGATCCGGTGCCTTTGGTATCCACAATACAATGCTTAGAATACGTGTACCCGTTCTGATTTCAGTTTAGTAATTTTTTCAGTAATAGATAGGAAGTAATGGGACGGACACACACAGATACAGACAGAGAAAGAGATGGAGATACATTGTCTATTATATAATGTAGATGTAGGGATTGTCATTCATTGATATGCACAATTGGCAATAATTAACGTGTACAGAGGAACTTGAATGATATTTACAGAAAATAACGATGCCATGTGCTTGCCTGGCCAGGTGCTGGTGACGATGGTAGGGTGGTCGCTAGAGGACCAGTACGTGGTGACGTGCAGCAGCGATCATCACGTCAGGGTGTGGGACAGCACCACTGGCAGGCTCGTCAGGCTCCTCACTGGACACACGGACGATGCCTTCGTTGTCGAGGCCCATCCCACTAACGTGGACCTCGTGCTCACCGCCGGACACGATGGTACGATCCTTCAAGCTTGAGGTCTTCAGTGGTGTGCTGAAGGAACTGCATCTTCAGCGCAGTTCTTTGTTCTAAGTGCTTGTTGACGCTGCATAGTATGCTATGATTTGTTCTTTTTGTTTTGTAATAGTCCTACTATTGTGGACTCCAACAAGCTACAGTATACTCGTACTGTAGTTAGTTCAAGTCTAAGGCTCTTAGGATGTGTACAGGAGAGCTTGGTGCTGCTGGGTCATCAGATCATATGATGTGCCGCTCTCATAATGGGGGCTCTGACTTATTTAATTTATCTTGCCATTATTAATTCTAATTTACGAATGATTTCTTGATATTGTGAGGCCTGGTCTCGCTTTGGTTATTTTTTGAGTGAAAAGTATGAATTACAGGAAAGAGAGAGATACTATTTCTACCACATCATTTTCCTACTGAAAATGCTTTCCTTATGTTCACACCGGTTAATTTTGGCATCTCTCTGCCATGACTTCTAACCATCTCTTATTCAGTGTTTACCTCAACAGTGGAGGTTGTTCATTAACTGTAACCTTGTTGGTTTACAGGGCAGCTCATGATTTGGAACGTACGATCTGGAGCGCTGGTGTGCAGCTTCAAGAACGCCATCGAGGGGCAGGGCCACGGAGCTCTGTTTGATGCCAAGTGGTCCCCAGATGGTCTCCACATCGCTGCCACCGACAGCCACGGCCACATCTGTCTCTACGGCATGGGCACCAACGAGCTCTGCTATAAGGTTCTTGTCTCATTCAAGCGAGCACATTTGCTAAACGTTCTAGTTATTATGAGTGTCAGTCGTATTGCTGGCTCTAGCAATTTGTACCAAAACGTTGATTTATTATGACTATATTTGTGACGTTCGTACCTGACATTGCAATGCTCATGCTGAAAGTTGCTTCTAACAAAAAATAACTTGCTTTCTTTTGATGAGGTGTTCCTATTCCTACTGTCGCGATACTTGACAGGTTCCTCAGGAGTTATTTTTCCACACCGACTACCGCCCTCTGGTACGGGACGCCCACCAGTACGTTCTGGACGAGCAGACCCAGTTGGCCCCTCACCTCATGCCGCCCCCCTTCCTCGTCAACATTGACGGCAACCCATACCCTCCTGCCCTGCAGCGTCTCGTACCTGGCAGAGAGCACTGTGACGATACAATGCTTGTTCCTAATGTTATCTTCAATGCTAATGGTGAGCAGCAGTGAGTGAGAGACCGGTGCACGGTACTGGTAGGCACCAGGCAGACTGATGAATGGATGGCTGGATGAGTGAGAGACGCAATGAATAAGAGAAATAGAAATTCAAAAAGGTGTGTTTCTGTGCTTGTCTGTTTAATAATACTTGCTGCACTCCGATTAGGACCAGCTGCAGCTCATGGCTTCTCGCTGGAGAAGTCTAGGGTAAGAGTGAAAACTGCTTTATAGTATGATTAAAAAGAGGCACCGGGGCTTTAATGAACAGGTTAGCAGCTGCATTCCAAAAATAATAAAGTTACCCGAATTAATATGTTACCCGGAACCTGAGCTAATATGATAGAGACACATGAAAAGTTTAATGTCACTATAACTAACGTTAATCGATCTTTTGTTGTCATATCTCGGGAAAAAAATATGCCAGTTTTACAGGAACCTTGGTAGCGTAAGTGTATATTTCAATGAAATTATTGCTCCGACAGGTGTAGGTTATTGAAGTAAGATTTATGTGATGTAGTTTTGATTGTTCGTCTGTACTTCAGGAGATCGAGAAGTTTTTGACGTTGCTGAAATCAACGCAGTGAATGCTCTCCATAACCAAGCGGATGCCAACGATATCGGCATGGGTGCTGAAGATGATGAAGAAGAGCCTCCTCCTTTACCTGCTCCTGTACCTGTTCTTCCTCTTCCTCCCCTGCCTCCACGGCCTGAGCCGTCTCCCCGTCTCATCCCCCGTCCTCCTGACTCCCCAGGGTTCTTGTCCCCTGACAGCGTGGCTACTGACGACAGACCGCGTCTTGTAGACCAGATGATAGAGCGCCTCGTCAGAGAACAGCAGGAGCAGATCAACCTCTCCTTCGGCAGTGGTGGTGCGTGCATTCTGGTGCTGCCAGGCCACGATCAATCTCAAATGCACCGAAAATTTAAAACTAATGAAATAAACTGTATGCGCCCGTTGGTGTAGCATGGACTTTAAAATTACAAGCAGGCTTGGTCAGGAGAGTGTAGTTCATTCTCCATTAGATTTTCTATTTGTTTTCACCGTCAGATAAGGTTTTTCTCAAATAGTCATCCAAATATGATTGGTGACTAATGAAACGTAAGAGGACACGATGCAGTTTCTGGGTTTTATTTAAATGATTAGCAATATATATGAAACTATTGATTTATTTAACTCAACCGCTATACAATGTTTCTAATGCGGAATTGATGCATAACTGAATTTGATTCATCAGTATGCAGTGGAGAAATTAAATTGTCTAACCAACTCACGGTAACAAAAAATCAACACTCTTTCCTGTAAAATTCAGGACTGCATTCATCCAACTCAAATTCTTAGCTTTCCGTAGGCACTCCTATATTACTCAGAAATCTGAATAGGAGGAGAATGGACTTGAGATTGGTAAAAGGAGTAATAAAGGCGTATGTGTATGGGAGGGAACTATAAGGTAGACCGAGACTCGAGTCAATAGAATAGAGATGAGAGTCACAGAGGTTTGTCTGTACAGATTCATGACACGTGAGCTAAGCTCGAAAAGACTGAAAGATGCGAGTGAGCTTGGAAGGTTTTATGAATGGAACCTAATTCTTCTAGCCTTATGGTCATGATTTTGCCTGCTGCTTCACACGGACAGTGAGAAATAAGGCTTACGTTGTCTGGGTTTGAGCCTGTGGGCAGAAGGTATAAAATGGCAGAGATAAATCAGGAATAGCTTTTGAAGTTTTGGTACCAAGGTAAAAATACAACAGTCTGTGCCTTGAAGTACGCAAGCATGTGAAAGAGAGCTAATGTGAAGTTTGAAGAGAAATTATTTTTCTCTTGAAGAAATATTAATTTTTTCACTTTTGTTCTGTCATTCATGCACTAACAAATAGCTTGAAGAGGTTGCGGCTAGTGAGTGTGTGACAATTTACCTCGTACATTTTTGTTTCTTCATTTCTGTTCTATTTTTTCAGATGGGGGTTCCGGGTCCGAAGATCATAGACAAGATACCTCCTCAGTTGCTTCTCTTGTCTCTCCGCGGCCTACAAACTCCTCTAACCTGACTTTCAGTGTTCCAGGGCCTTCATCTGGAGACAGGGTTCCTCCTCCTAGAATATCTCCTCTCCTAGTACCTAGACCCAGTGCGCCCACCCACGCTCCTTCAATTAGTTTTGAAAGTGGCGCTGGTTCCTCCAGGTCATTGCTAGCCAATGAGCGTCGCCTCAGTGCACCTATTGATGGAGAGCTTAACAGTGATCGTAGGCTCTCTAGCTCTAGTTTATCCAATCATAACCTTCCTGGTCCTTCAGGAATAAATTCAGTCCCTGAGCGTAGACCTAGTCAATTAGAAACATTCCATGAGCGTCATAGAAATGTCTCCGGCGCTGAACATTCTTACGCTGCTATGGCCAATGGCATGGTAGGATCTCCTGCAGCCAGTAGAGGAGGAGCGCGATTGGTTGGTGACGTAGAGGGTGTGCGACACAGTACTGGCAATTGGCAGAGAGAGTCACAGGAGGTGAAGTGGGCACCAAGAAGAGTTTTGGTTCGTTCTTTATCTCCTTCAACTCTCAATGTATCAAGAGAACGACGACGATGCCGTGCTGATCAGGAAGAAGAAAGCTACATGAGGGAGGCATCTAAAGAGCCTTTGTTAGACGACGCTGATGGTAACGTCCGTGGTTTAGATGGCAGAGATGAAGATATTTCTCCACGATCAGCTCGACAACGACGCCAGCAGCAGCGTCGCCAACAACAACAGCTTGAGAACAGTTCTAATTCTGGCAACAGAGTCCGAAATTCCAATACATCTGCTGTCAGAGGTCAGCGCTCCAACCGTGGCACCCGAGCACATAGTTCTAGAACAAGAAATGGTAATGAGGAACGGGCAACTAGTGCTAGCAGAGAAGTGGAAGGTGGTTCATCGTCATCGTACGGAACTCGTGGCAACAGGGAGGTTGGCAGAGGACGTTACTCACAGGACTACGAGGACCCTAACGCTGTAGCTTCCCATGAGTCCAGCCACTCCGATGATGACTCTGACGATTTGAGCTCTTCTGAGTCGAGCAGTTCTGGTGAATCCACAGACTATTCAGATTGGACCGCTGAGCAGGGAATCAACCTTGAACCACCTAAGCGAACAGCGCATCGTCAGAAAAAAAGTCCTTCGTCACGGAGCAAACTGCGTCAGGTTCGAAATGCCTTGGCTACTGACGACGAAGAAGAGGAAGAGAGTCAGGTGAACACATCCAGCGAGCAGTTGCAAGAAAAGCGGATCAGCAAGAGAGAGAAGAAAAAGAATCCACGCTACATGGAGAAAGACCAGGCAGCAGGGCAATGCAGTGCAAGCAGTGACGGTGAAGGTCCGTCAGCTTCACAGCATGCTCCTCCTGCACGTCAGCGGAGGGTAAGCTCAGTGGAAGGTTACTCATTTACGCAGAAATTGTGACACCTACATGTTGAGGATTATTTTTCAAGTTTATAAAGCATTATTGATTGATATATTATTTTAATTTTAAAGACAGGTGTTGGATATCTCTAGAATTGAAGCTGGAATTATGAGTTTAGTTCATTAGACTTGCAGGTTATAGCTGTCTGTAGTTCACCTATGGTTACTTTTATCGCGTTGTACTTCATTGTAATTATGTTAGGTAGCTAGATTTAATTACCAGAGACGTGTCAGTACGTTCACGGACAATAAAGAATGAAGAGAGGTTGTTGTTCTTGTGTATGATCTTATATCATTGTTGCTGCAAAAGTACTGTCACTTGTTTTGTATTTCATTATTTAGATCTACTACATTCTTATTTTATGACTTGTGTTATACAATAATGTCTCAGTTCACGGCATTTGTAAACATAATACAAGAAATCTTAGCGTAGTGTCATTTTATTAATCACTTACAGCAGTTTATGTTGTGTCAGAAATCGTATCATATGACTAGGAACGAATAATATCCTCCATATTCATGTTATTTATATGACATTTTACAGTCTGTGGTATCTGATGTCAGTTTGATTTTGATTGTTCCAGCATTTGTATTGCTATTCGACTGGTAGATGTTGCAGGTCAATTATTTCAGGTGTTTTTCGCAGCTACATCTCCTGAATGTAATATATATGACAACCATATAATATTCCAACGAGAAAACAACTATTATTGAACTAGAACATTGTATGCACGCATTGACTTTTAGTGTTGCAAGTTCTTGCCACACTCAAGATTCTCAGGCACTATACACCACAAAATTATAGAAAGTCTGATTAAAATTTTTCAGCTGTTTAAGATTATCAGGGGTCCTTGGCTCCTTGGAGCAGATTTCATGTCACTCAGGGGGGGTAGTTATAGAATAGAATAGAATAAGGCAATAGGAACGAGCCGTTTGGCCCATTCTTGGTTCAATACCGAAGTCCCATGCCGTAAATCCTGCCCATTATGGTAGTTATCATCCTGCCCATTATGGTAGTTATCATCCTGCCCATTATGGTAGTTATCATCCTGCCCATTATGGTAGTTATCATCCTGCCCATTATGGTAGTTATCATCCTGCCCATTATGGTAGTTATCATCCTGCCCATTAAGGTAATTGCCATCCTGCTCATTGAGGTAGTTATCATCCTGCTCATTGAGGTAGTTATCATCCTGCTCATTGAGGTAGTTATCATCCTCCCTATTAAGGGTTTTGATGCACGGCAGGTATTTGGGAGCGAAAGATTACTTGGTGCAATAATTTAGATATTAAAGCGTCTTGTGCATGCAGGAGGTACGTGGCCGTCTCAACAACCTGAACGAGTCAAGCGACTCTGAGCCTGGTGAGATTCCTGAGGCATTCCGACCGCCTGAATGGCTCACTGAAATTCAGCCAAAGCGAGCCCCATACTTCCCTCAGATGGGGGACGAGCTCATGTATTTCATGCAGGGTCACATGTCATACGTGGATGCTGTGATCAAGAGGAAGCTTTACAACATAGACATGAAGTCTTTACCTTGGACCAAACCAAACTCGAGCATCAAGGTAACGCAGTCTTGGATTTCTTTTTAGAATCCCTTTGATTTTAATGCGTACTCATTTACCTGAAATTCTCTAGTATGTTGCTTACTTTTATTATTAGGGGCGTACTTTACGTGTCTTATGATGTGATAGGAGCACAAGGTGCTCACTACCCAGTCAAGTGCACCACAATGTTAGCACGCTTTTCCAACAGTATTACCTACTATTTTTTACGAGATTGCATAATCTTATTAATTCCCAGCCTAGAGACTTGACTGTGCTTTATATTAGTTTCTTTTGAATGGTACATAGTGGTCACTACGTCTATGATTATTCTTTGAAGTTGACATCTATTAACAGGATTCATGTAGTTTCATTCGTTGTTAAAATTGAAAAATACTTCATTGATCTTCCCCGAAAGAGGCTGAGGTGATTTTCATGGCTGAGGTGATTTTCATCTGCATTAAAAGAGTTTAAGTTCGTCACTAAATTTTGAAATTCCCTGTGTAAGGCTCAAGTTTGTAGCTACATTTGATAAGTTTCCCCGTGCAGGAATGCGAGTATGTGAAGATCATTGGCATCAAGTATGAGATCAGACCTCCACGTCTGTGTTGTCTCAAACTTGCTATTCTGAACCCAAACACAAACCGTATTTCAACGGACACTTTCACCCTGAAGTACCACGATATCCCGGACGTGCTTGACTTCCTTGTGCTCAAGCAGATGCACGATACCTCTGCTGCTAGGAACTGGCAAGTTGGTGAGTCTGGAAGTGCAGGGGTGGCTGAGTTTGGATACTGGAATTATAGGTCACTGAATCGGGAAGTGATAAGGCTGCTGAGTCTGGAGCTGATTGCGCACGGATTCTGGTTCTAAGAGGTTTGGAAGTCTGGAACTAAGGCTGCTGACTGTGAAACTGACAGGTTTATATTAACTTTGAATTAGGAAAGAAGTGAGTTTATAATTAAGAGGTTGGTGTGGAGAGTATTTTAGCCCACCGCTGTAAAGTTTGTCGCCTCTACGACCTGGTCCATTTTTCTCTCTCAAAACTTAACTCGTACAGTGAATCATGGAAACTTTTTCATCTGAAATTACCTATTTGTATGATGATTCTTACACACAGACTTTTCTGCAAGGCTACTTGACCCCTTCATCACTTTTCTTTGTTAGTGAGTCTTGAGATACACATTCATGTTGTCATATTTTAGTCTTTGTCTTAAGAATCAATTGCTTTGCAGAATAGTCATTTTAATTTCGAGGTTGTTTAGAGGTCGCTTGATGTTGAGGATGAAATGTTCAGATGTATTATGAAACATAATTAATGTTTCATGGTACATCTGTGTCGCTGCGAGCACGAAATAATCCTGGGCGTGCATATATTTTGCTTTCAACCAAGGTAGAGCACTGAAATAGAAAGTATTTCACCCCCCCCCCTCCCCCCTCCCCCACCAAAAGACCTACAACCATGAACAACTCTTGTGCACTATTGACTTTGTTAACCCGTACAGTTAAGTCGTGCTCTTGTAATGTGAGGTGGGAGATATAGTGCGTACAGTATTGCCATTTCATTTCAACTTTTGAAGCAGATGTCCTGTTATCTTTCTAAAATTAAACTATGTGAGGTATTTTTCTTAGCAAAATAAATTTCGTGGGACTCCGAACAGTAATGTGCAATTAATTAATATGAAACCAATTGATTAGTTCACAATAGACTGCGCCTAGTCGAAGTAACAAACTAAGTTGGTGCAGAGGTTGGAAGCATGTGCTGGGAGCAGTTACTGTACCGCGTAATTTACATGCAGACCAGTGATTGGGAGTACAAGCTATTGTTTTGTGTGCACACGACAGATTCTGGTGTGCTAACGTAGTGTACAGTGTACATAACACACGTTCAATTGTGTCAACGTTGTGCTCTGTGTATGACACAGGTTCGATTGTGCCAAGACAGTGTACTGTGTACAGGGGACTGACCGAGGAGAGTTGATATATTTTACTGTGGGCAGGAGACTAGTTCAGCAGCATGTGTGTAGGACACAACTGCAGGTAATGTGTTGTGTGTAGGACACAACTGCAGGTAGTATGTTGTGTGTAGGACACAACTGCAGGTAGTATGTTGTGTGTAGGACACAACTGCAGGTAGTATGTTGTGTGTAGGACACAACTGCAGGTAGTATGTTGTGTGTAGGACACAACTGCAGGTAGTGTGTGGTGTGCACGATACAAGTGCTGGTATTCACATGTACTGTACCGTGTGCAGGTGACAGGTTTAGATGCATCATTGACGACGCCTGGTGGCTGGGTACAGTATCTCGCAGGGAGCTGCCAAGCAGAGAGTGTCCTGAGTCTCTCTTTATGACATACTTCGTGACGTGGGACAACGGAGAGACTGAGAAGCTCAGTCCCTGGGACATGGAGCCCATTGGGGAAGTGGGTTAGTCTCGTTCCTATTAGTCTCTTAGTTGTACTCGTACTTTTTTACTGTATTCATTTTCCTTCTTTTGGCTTTTAGTTTCTTGCCTTTTCATTTTGAAGAAAAAGCGAGTTTTAACTTCAATTTTAAGTGTAATTTAAAACTGATCCGTAATAAATATTGAAAAAGTTATTCTTGTTGCGCTGTTTTCCAGTTGACATTAATTTTAAAAGTGTTGCGCATTAAATCAATCATACAGAGTTTGTGTATCATTTTACTTCGAGATGGACTCAGAACTACGCTAGAAATTAGTGTGTACTCACACTGAGCGTGTGTGATGAAGTCTGCCTTGTGATGGATTAGCTTAAGATGTTAAACTGGTAACTGGAATATTACCCTTCATGAATGCACCGAGTAAT
The DNA here is from genome assembly GCA_006783055.1 of Trinorchestia longiramus. Lineage (NCBI taxonomy): Eukaryota > Metazoa > Arthropoda > Malacostraca > Amphipoda > Talitridae > Trinorchestia > Trinorchestia longiramus. Next base: position 20,329 of record VCRD01001084.1, read on the forward strand.
TCAAGGTACTGTGTTTACAGTTTGTTTTGTAGATTATAAAAAAATACCCGTATGTTCACCTGATTGATAAGGATATGCTTTGTGAGGAGCAATGGAGAGTAGGGTGAAGTACCTACATATGTGCGAGAGAATGTTGCTGCAGAGATAAAATTGCATCTACATAAACCGCTTACTTTTCTGATCATTCAAACGCTGAGATTATTTTTAAGTTTCTTCTCGTATGTTAGTTAAACGCCTGTTGTTTTCTTTGGACGTTTTATTGATTCATTGAATTTATTGAAATAATACAGATTTATGAGCGTATTACTTCAGTTTCATGAGAACCATCATCATAGTTACGTCTGGTCGCCATGACAGTCCAGCATCGTTCTACAACTTTTGATTCCATTATTTTATTCTCTGTCCAACAACGAACTTAAAAATTTTATCCGTGTTCGTTCAGCGATAAAAACAAAATGGAAAAGAGTATATATCTATATTTTGCTCACGCATGTTGTTTTTATCATGAATTGTGCAAATAGAATGAATGCATTTGTTTTAAATTCATTTTTTGTAGACTGTAAGCAAACTCAGTATTTGACGGATCGATCATAATATAATAAGTGAGTTTTAAAGTGTGTACAATTGGACGAGCAGCGGAGGAGCACGACAGCGGTACAGGAATTGAGGTGAGCTCAGAGGAGCTGGAGAGACTGCGGTACAAGTGGACTGAAGAGGACTGGCCAGACGGGCGTGATGGTGGTGAAGAAGGCCGTAGGATCGCAACTGGTATGGGGCTTGTCATGGGGCTTGCTGTTGCTGAACCCTTCTTGGCCCCTGTAGACCTCAGTGTGTACCCTAACTACGCCATGATAGTCGAGTACCCCATGGACCTATCTACCATCAAGGTGAGTAGTACACTGGCCGTCTCGAATGCGTAGTGGATTGTGTAACCTCATAATTGTTATCCTAAACCTTGGATCATTTATGGAGGACAAGCATGGGATTAATAATGGATACTGTAGGCTTGAGATTCGCAACATTTGTCTTTATTTACAATTCTATCAGTCATTGTTTAAAGGCGTTACTGGTTTTTTCATTCTGTAGTACAACAGTTCATTTCAGTTTAAACTCGTTTATTTTCATTTTTTGGTTTAAACCCATTATTTTTAATTCACAAGTGTTTATATTCATTTGCTAGACTTTTTTAGTTCATTTGTTGAGATTGATTTGTTTCATATTTATTGTCCGGCGAAAATACGTACGGAAATTTCTGCTTAACTGATAGTCGTCTTCATTAACGCCCATTTCTAGGTAAAAATTCTACTTATTGTGTTCTGTGGCCTTCATTGAAGGATGACTGTCTCTTGGTAGTGACGTTAATAAAGTGTTGCGAAGATGGACATAAAACCACTAGAAATCTAATCATCGACTATTGTAGTGGTGATATTTAGAAAGCTAAGATTAAGTTTAATATTACTGGTCAGAGTCGCTTGGAGAATGGGTTCTACCGTCGTCTAAACGCCGTTCAATTTGATGTCCGTTACATTGCCACCAACGCTGAAAAATTCAACCAGCGTGGCAGCAATATCGTCAGGCAGGCGAGGATCGTCACTGAATTGTGCTTAGATCTCATCAAGTGAGTACTTCAGTCATCAAGTCTGTCTCTGTTATCACTTATTGTATTGAGCATACTTCTTCCTTGTTTTGCGTTACGGTGATATTTTTTCAATTTCCGAGACGCTCCCAGTTCCCTCTAGAGAAGCCTAGTCATTAATAGCATTGTTAAGAAAACTTTGTATTGTCTAACTCCTCACATTATAATGAATGCGTACCAAAATGTTTACAGGAATCCAGCTTGTCGAGACCCAACTGCCCGGTACCACGAGATAGCCTCATCGTACCACTCTCCTAACGCCTCTGACCTCGATGCTCCTGGTCCTTCAGCTGCCTCCACTTCTGCTGTAGTCAACGGTAAAAATAACCTTCTCATCTGTACGACTTTCCTTATTGTTGGTATAGCTGGCCTTGTTATCTGTATGGTTTTCCTTGTTTTTGAATAGTTCTTGTTTGTCGGTATAGATCTTTTTATAGGTATGGGTTAGTTCGTACTCATCCTCTAAGTCTCGCCTTTTCTAAACGATTTAATTACAGCTGCTCGTTTATCCTGAATGCCTGCAGTAAATGTGAGAAACTGGTAATCTTCTTTAACTGTGCAGCTTGTTAATTCGTCGTGTCCGTATCTCTGTTTGGCAAAGCTGAAATGTCCTAATTTTAGAATGAAAGTTTTGATTGCTAACACGATGTGCAGGGAACAGACGCTGTGGCAGACCCCCTAAAATGACAGGTCAGACGTGGCAGCAACAGTGCAGAGAGGTGCTCAGAGCAGTCTTCGAGAGGGGCGACAGCATGCCTTTCAGGTGACTCAAACATTCAGTTAGGATTCTTCTTTGCATTCTTCAAGTTTCAGAAGACCATTCTTTCCGTGACTAGTACAAAGGTACGGAAAGAAATTATAGGCAGGCAGAAAGTACGTGGTTTCCGGACGTCAATGTTTTTGTAAAAGGAATATCATTTTCGAGGAAACGTTTATTCTGGATAGAGGGAGTAGGACACAGTTTATTCTGGATGCAGGGAGTAATGTCATAGTTTATTGTGGATATAGAAAATGGGACCTACTTTATTCTGGATACAGGGAGTAGGACACTTTATTCTGGATGCTAGGAGCAGCAGGACGGAGGAGATCAACAACTTCACGTCCGTTTACAAATTGACATTTAAACTCGTGCAGAATTGTGTAATAATACGTAGGTACACTGTGATTGCCAGGTACCCGGTGGACCTGGAGCAGTACCCCGACTACGACCGTGTGGTGGAGGTGCCCATGGACCTCACAACAGTCAGAGAAGAACTTTCCACGCATTCTTACGAGACTCCGCACCAATTTGCTTCCGACGTAAGACTCATCTTCTGCAATAGCAAGAGCTACAACACCAACAAAAAGTCAAAGGTAAATATAGAGAATATATTTCTATACAAGTAGTACTCTACTCAAGTTTTGGAGAGAGCCGTCCTCCATAGCGAATGCGGATGTGAATATGTATGTAAATATGTGGTAAGTATACGCTATATCTGTATGTATGCATGTGTATATATTTATTTAACCCTAGAACGGTAACCTGGGGTGATTTTTCTCCCTAGTTACCACGCTTCTGAAATACAGGGTAACCATTCTAGGGTTGAAGCTGTGTATTTTAATGTGAACGAAGGAAATTTGTTCTTGCATTAACTACAAAAATTATGGCGTGTCTCAGTCAAGAACTGCAGTCACACATCAACAAGTTAAGGTAACATCATCGATTCTGCTTGTGGAGTTGTTTTCATTTACTATAAGTTGTAATGCATCCCTGTTATAGATGATATTTAAAATTAAGAGTTATAATGAAAATATTTACCATGTCTATGTAGTGATGTTAGTAGTACACTCAGGTTCAAGTTGATCACTACGCGCTGGGTATTTAAGCCACACGTGCTTTTAGCTAGTCGTTCTGTAGTCACTCTGGTAATTGATGTAACTCTTTATAAGTGTAACGGTCTGTGATTTTCAGATCATCTTTGTATTATAATATTGAGAAGTAAATTGTCCTTTTTAAATATGCGATATGTACGGGAAATTAATTTTTAATTTATGGATTATTTTTCTGTATCCTACTTGACGTGTAAACGATGACTTTGAAAACATATGTTTTATTATGTACGTATAAAATCGACTATGTATCTTCATCTCTGTGTATCTGTGTGTGTGTGTCCCATTACTTCCTATCTATTACTGAAGAAATATTATTGAACTGAAATCAGAACGGGTATGCATGTATTACAAGCATTGTATTGTGGATACCAAAGGCACCAGATCATTATAAAACACGCCATTTGTTCCCTTATTAACTTTCTTCTCTTACACGGTTATCGTTAGGTAAGATACAAAATGGAAGTTCTTTATATATTCAAGAAAAATACTCTGATTCTGATGGTACCACGGGTAAAACTGAAAAATGTATTTATTTCATAGATCCTTAATTTTCTTACTTTTGAATCAAGGAATTTTAACGGGTACTACCTGGGCCACGTTATCGTGCGATAAGATGCACCATGGAAGCCCTGTATATATTGATGAAAAGTATTCATTTAAAACACAATAATTCGTCGTAAATCTTCAATGCATTTATCTCTATAATAATTTCAAATTAGTCAAATCTAAATCGTGGAATTTCCACGGGAACTGGCTAGTATGTTAATGTTGGATACATTTTTATTTTTTTTATGCATATTGTTGTTGAGATTACTTTGTAATTTCTATCGCTGATTCTGTATTTTGATCAGAAACTAATTTAGTACTTAAACCTGTCATAAAGTTTTCTTCATTTGTTTTTATTTCAGATTTACTCGATGACAGTTCGGCTCGAAGCTTTTTTTGAAGACAAAATGAAGAGCGTCTTCTCAAGCTATCAGGGTACGTAAGTTGTTTCTTGGACGTTCTGCAAGTATTTAGTTTTTGTATTATACAGTGTGCTTGTGAAATATATTCTCTGACTTACAGTCCATTTCCCATCTTGTATTATTTTATTGTCAACTTTGTAAAACTGTTACAATAACATGTTTGATTAGTATTATCATAATCGTAGATCTTTGACAAAATTGCTAAATTCTTTCCTGTTCTCATGTTTGTTCTTCTTCAGCCCAGGAAAAAGCCGCGAAGAAAAGCAGCAAACGTGGTTCTAAATCTGGTCTGACGTCACGGAGACAGAAATCCTCTTCCAACGGAACTAAGCTGTCAGCGTCCTCTGAACCCAGACCGCTTTCGGCAGCCGGATCATCTCGTGGGCATACGTTGCGATCCACAGTTGGTACAGGACGAGGTGCCTGTATTGCTGGTCTGGCAACCTCGTCTGTAGTAAGGCTTAGGCGTCTCACTAATCCTTACGGACCATCTCCAGGTTCTTCGAGCCTTCAAAACGGCTTAGCAGAAGACTCTAACGATGAAGGAGATGAGAAAGGAGGTTTGTGCAACGAACCCGTCGAGGATGATGAAGATTCACCTGCTGGTGATGATTCTTTTGGAACAAGGCGATCTAAAAGAGTCGCCAAACTTAAAAGATTCCTAAGTTCGGATGATTCTGATGAAGATTACTCACCCGTGAAGAAACGTCCTTTGGAAGGAAGTGTTCGAAGTAAAAGAAAAGTCACCGGTACTACCAGATCCAATATGCCCGAGGCAGGAAGCAGCAGCGGTGTTGGAGTCCGGTCACGCATCACTGTACAATACCAAGAAAACTCTGACTCCGAACAGGAAGAGTATGTCTCTCCGTCTTCCTTAATCTCAATTCCGCAAAATAATTTGCCTCATGGGGAAGCTGGAGGTGCCAGTGGTTCATCTAAACGGGTGGTCCTGAAGCTCAGTTTTCCTCTGGATGGTGACCAACCTGGCACTGAAACTGCTGATTCGGATACTGCAAGCACTGATGATGACGGTGATGCTGGTGGTGGTGATGCTGACAATATTGCAGCTAATGCTTGCAATGGAGCTGACGATGTCTCGAATAAAAGTGTGAAGCGTAAATTGGCGATCGACAGCAGCGACGATCAAAAAGAAAATGTTGAAAACGAGGGAAGTGGGGCGTCTTCTACAGACAGCACTATTGATAGCCTTCATGGTAAGGAAGTTGAAGAGTCAGACAACTGCATCTCAGGCAGTAAAACGAATGATAGTGAGTCTTCTGATAGTATTAGCAACAGACCCAAGAAGAGGAGAAAATTAACTGTTAAGAAACTTACCACGCCCATTGAATCCGAGAGTTCAGACTCGCTTCAGCAAAACGAAGGACGGCGATCAAATTCTCATCGAAGAAATGGTAGCTTGGTTGACAAAAAGAAAATAGTTCCCAATATAGGCAGGAAAATGCCAATTTATAAAGGTAGCCTTGTTCCAGGTTTGAACAAGAAGAGACAGAGAGAAGACAGCGAGTTTGAGTGTGATGATAACGATTTCCAGTCCAGTGATTACTCTGAAGAGGAAGTTGATAGCAAGTGTAAGAAACCTAACAAAAAGAAAAAAGTTCCCTCTGTGCGTAAATCCCGTCGCACGGTTTTGGACGGGGACGATGACCTAGGAGACGAGGATTTTGTTGTCGAAGATGACAACATTGACGGGAGGAGGGAGTCCGACGAAACCAACTCTTCCTCATCTTCTTCGTCGTCATCTTCTGGATCTTCGTCAGATGATGCAGGTCGCTCAGAAGAAAGCGATGAGCTATTGTCCAACAACCGTAAATCCAACAAAAAGAACCAGCTTAAACACTCAAAGGGCATAGTCAAAAGCAGCGCTACCTCGGGGAAAAAAATTCCTCTTAAGTACAAACCAGGAAAGTCGTCGAGGAAGCATCTGGGAAGTGGGAGTAAATCTTCGCCTGGTAAACGAGGAGGTCTTCGTGGGAGAAAAAGAGGTGGTCTCAGTGGATCAGCAAAGCGACAGAAATCTTGGATAAATGATGAAGATGATGATTTACTCGACTATGAGAGTGGTGAGGAGGTGATGGACGGTGAACAAGTCATCGGGAAAGTTTACTACAACAGTGATGATGACACTAGTGATGATTACACGCCGTCAGTGACAAAGAAGAGAGGTGGACGTGGGGGCCGTAGGGGTGCGAGTACGACTGGGTTTAGGCGTGCTATTGATGCCTGCAAGGAAGATGAAGTGCGCAAAAGCAGTCGAAGGCAAAGAAAAGTTCGTTACGACGAAGTAGATGATGATGACGAGGATTACGACGACTTGAATGTGAGCAGTCGTGGCCGTGTACGACGAGCCAATACTTTGATGAAGGATTTCATTTAGCTTTACTTGTGTTATTCATTCTTCTATTCTCAAACCTTATCTGCATTAAAGGGACCTTCTAGTTGGATGCGGTGCTAATTTCAGTATTACAATCCCCCACTGAGTAGGTCTGGTGGTTTTTATCTCTCTTCACATATGTTCTAGCGCTACCCACCTTATATTCAAAATTTTAATCGAGGTAAATACATAAAATTGTATTTTTTTTACTTTCACTTGGTTATTGTGTACGCTAATGTGATGATTGCAAGTCGAATACGTGAATATCTGCTTTGTAAACATTTTTCCACGATTTTTTGCAACCTAGTTATGGGGCTGAATTAGTAATTTATGTAGTTTTTCGTATTAAAGTGCATCGAAACACACTTCCCTGATGATGCACTCAACACAGTCATCCATTGACTTGAATACTTGAAACTATTGTTCGTTGTGTTTATTCATACCATTGTCGATTGTACCTCATTCCATCCTTCATTGAAGTTATAGTACAAATACTGCAGTGGACGTGTCTCACATTAGTGTTCGATGCATTGCTATTTCATCCATATCGTCTCTAGTTGTGTTATTTATATCATTTTTTCGTTATTTTCCAAAAGAATTAATGTACGCGAAATATATAAAAGGTAAACATCCATTTATTTTGATAACATTTGGCGTACGTTGATTTTTTTGTGGATAATTTTTTGTATTATAAGTTTAGAATGTCTGTGATACTCTAGAGAGTAAGAGGCCTGACGAATTAAAATTAGTCAAGCTGAATACGATTTTTCACCCTATTTTTGTATTTAATTTGCAATGTTACTCATTTACGTCTTTGGTAAATGCTTGTTTCCGTGCTGTTACGATCCCAAAAAATAATTAATTTTATCCCAGACTGTCCTTCTGGCCTGCATCAACACCTCGTTATCAGTGTTGAGCTATGGCTCTAGTGAAACTAATGGCCTTGCATGGCTCAATAATAAATTTTCCTTGAAGTCTGCTGACCAAGCACGTGTTAGGCATTTTCTGTCTATTTTCCTTGCCTCTGCTTTATGAAATGTCCTATGTTGTATCATATTATGTATTGACTTGATTGAAAATTATGTTTTTCTTTTCGCAAGGGGGGAGGTTGCATCATACGACTAATCTCTTGTACCAGTATCTTCATTCCGTTTCATTCTCGTCATTTCATATTGCTATTTTGTTTGACTGGAAACGTACTCAGAGCAGACATTACCTACTTTATATCGAAGTAATAAATTCATATTCATTCTAACATTCGTCTGAATGAAGTACTGTCAGTTTAGTGCAAATTAGCATGGTATACGGTAATTTAACTTTAAATTTAGGACCAACAGTAGTTGGGGTTTTGGTTACGACCATCAATTTCCTGTAAAACACAGCACTCGTCTCATTAATCTCTCTTCTACCTTCTATGTTCTGCGCTTAGCTCATTGAGGAGGTTATAAGTTGAAACCTTTTTGCATTTTTACAGTTATATTTAACGAGTCGTTAGAGTCATTATTGAACTATCTTTGAGTTGTGGAGACAAATAGTACGAAGTCAGTCTTGCCTGTTTTTTCTTTATTCTGGTCTAGGAACTTATACAAATAAGAACTTCTGAGAGAGTTTCCTAGTGACTTATAGAAACTACATAGAAAAAATCATGTTAGACCATGCAATAATATTTTGTTACGGGGCAGATACCACCAAACGAGTAAGCTGTAAATATTCTCTACACCCTGGCTCAGACAACTGATCGAATGCCCATGCCCATGTCCACAGGGCTATAAATAACGTTCAATCTTTCGTCAGTGACTTGATACACCATGATCAAAACTGCTGCATGTATTCTATTTAACATGTATCACGAGTGTTTTGTGTTCTTTTCCAGTTGTTCCTTGGTAAGATTAATTAGGAAGCCATAATCAATTTCTGGTAAATACCAAACAGCATTTCAAGGATATTGAAAAATGTTTATTGCAAACGTTAAGCATTGAAAATTGAAGTTTATTTGGAAAACTTTAGTTCTTCTATATTATACTTCATGTTTGATATGCACATGGTGATACTACATTTTGACTTTATATTTTATGTGGAACCAACATCGTACAACAATTTTAACTGCAAATGGGGACAATAGATTAAAAACTTATTCTTGTTCAAGTATAAACTGTCAAAACCTAAATTCCAGGATTATTATTAGATCAATTCATAAGAGCGCAGAGCTGGGCCCTCGGGCTAGCAGCTGCAAGGCGAGTTTTTCCTTGTACATATCTTTCGTGGATTTGCATGCGCATTTCTTCAAATCATCAAATGTCGATGATCTCAGTTTCTCTGCAGGATACAAATCTTTAGTTAACGTCAGTTTATAAGTGCGTTGCTGTAAACTTCGTTTATATACATTCACGCCAGTAATTAATGAACGAATGGACGACATTGGCTTCTATTGTGAGAGTTGAGAAATTCATGGTGAATTTCAGTTTTACTTGAATTAATCACTCTACATATGCAGAAGTTCAGTGTTTTAACACAGATGTATAAAAGAAAGTATATTATATTTCTTAAAAGTGTAAATTCAGCCTGTATATATTAACAATTGTATAACACCCTGTATATTTTTATGCGACATCGTTTATTATTTGGGAAGTGCAAAAAAGTATCAATCATCTAATATAATAATATAATAGGATTTAAAAATTTGCTATAGATTCATTTTTAGGTATGTTCGAATAATTTCTTGAGGAGTATGAATTACATAAATTGTTTTTTATTCAATTATCAAGTCAGTTCCATAAACTGTAATCCTACTCGTAAAAATCGTAAATTTAAATGCCTTCATGAAGTTCGTCATATAATAAGGTTGAAAGTGACACCAGATAATAATAATAATAATAGATGGTTGTTCAAAGAATATAATTTTTTTTCGGGTTTTGTAAAAATATTTAGGGTGTTGCAACTTTGCTCGTAGGAGCCCCGCCACCGAGGTTGGTTTGACGTTTGAGAAATTGAGTCACGTCCCTTGTGGTGACGTGTGAGGAGCGTGTGCTAGTGCTTGCGTGGCAAACCCCTTCATAGATTACCACTGTGAGTTGCCGTATTTTGTGTCTATCTTCTTGAAATATGATCAACCCTTGACTGCTCGGCTTAGGAATGTGAGGGCTCCGGGATTGTTGTATACAAATAATTTTACTTCTATTTTTCCTAGTTATATATATTTGCCTATGTTGCTGACCCAAACAAAATTTACCATCATATCAATGCAGTTAATCCGAATATGATTGTTGCATATCTTCTCTAAATAGATGGTGATTTTTGTCACTTCATCCATTTTAGTTTAGTGAACAATTAATGATGCATATATGTTGTCATTGTGAAGTACACACCTTACACTTCTTTGTTAGACTGTTTATCAATAGTCATTATTGAGTTGGAACCTATCATGTTGTCTATTTCATGACAACTAGGAACATAGTTGTAACCCAGAATTACTTCCCTCAAAAGACAAGTAAAGTGAATTTTGTTCTGTTTTCTAATAACACAAGTTTTTGGGTTTCTTGTTGCAGGGAGTTCTTTTCTAGTAATATTTTTGCCAAAAACTCCATCTCCATTAAAACATTTATTTCCCCTATTAGGTCATTCTGCTGAATTGATAGTTATGTACACTATTTCTTCCAAATCACAGTCTCATAGCTAAAAGTAAAGTCCTCAGCTGAACTTAAAGATCCATTTTCTTTAAAGAGTGTTTTCAAATAGACAAATCATGGCCAAGTATTTGATGTGAGCTTGTAATAACTTTTTATTGAGTCTAGTTCAGGATGTGTCTGTATTTCACTTATTAATTCATGATCATTATAAGCTAATAGCATTCATTGTGGTTCCTCAGTTTTCTTGAAAAAATAATAATCCTAAGATGATAAATTTTTCACACTATGTCTTGTATTGGGAACTATTGTAATTCTGAGCACATTGCTCAATTTGAATAGCTGATGTAGTAACACTTGTGCAGATCTCATATTTCACTGTTCATTAATTTTTTCATTGGCTTTACCATATTGATGCACTACTTCTTTCTATTAAATAATTTAGCTTTTCAAAACTTGCTAAGGATAATGAGTTATTTGGAAGAATCTACATCTGTATTATTGGAAAAGATGTATAGCATTTAGCAAATTTTCTTTTGCCAAAGTTAGGTGTAGACTGACTAAGCTAAAAATAGACATCAGTAGCAGGAAAGTTACTGACAGCAGTCACAACTTTACAGTTCACTCTGAAATTATGTGCCTGAACACTTGAATGCATCGCTGAATTTGATTGTTATGCTGGGACAGTTAGCTGTGTACCATATATGATGCACAAGGCAGGTAAAGTATTAACAGAAATTTGATAATGTGGATTACTCTTGGACTACTGAAATATTGTAATTGACTATTACAAATGAAATTTTTTGAATAATTTTGAATTTCTTAGTTTGAATCTTAGAAATCTTTGAGCTTTTTCAGAGAGTAGAGAGTAGGGAAATTGTAGTGTTTCTAATAACTTTCACTTGATAAATTGCATTCAGAAGATCATTGTGATGCATTTGAATTCATATGACACAAAATTAGATTGTTTTGATATTTTCCTTGAATTTTTATAATCCTGGCAACTGAATTGCCAAAATATTACAATGGTGATGCACTTGCTTATGGGACACCTATTAAGATTTTCTAGCTCCTTCATAAAACTTTTTAACTAAAGAATGTGTTCTTACATTTTAGAAAGTATTTAAAATACCAAAATACCAGGATCACCTGTACTTAATCAACAATTGGATGCATGTGTTTATGCATCTATGGATCTTTAAAGCTAGTTAGTATGTACTCATATTTTCTTTCCAGATTTGTGTGTTCTATCTGTTTCAATGATTTCTATTCTGGATAGCTATAGGGTGGTCCAAAAGGTACTTTATCATTTTAAGCATTTAAAACACAAAAACTATAAAAGATTGAAAGCTTTATTAAATTTCAAGTGAAAACAAATTACTGTAGTTTTTTATATTTATGATACAGGTTGAACACAATTAAATTTAAAAATTCAAACACTAACCTACTTCAACCATCCCAAAAAATAGCTAAATACCCAGCAGAAGAGAGAGCAGCAATTATGGAATGTTATTTTGAAAGCATGGATCATTAGAGCAAGAGTTTCATGAGAAGATCCAACAAAAGTCTAATCAAACCTTGTGTTCTTGGTTTGGTAGCAAAATTTAGACTTATGAGATCTATTACTGACAAGACATTGAACTGTGAATTGGTAATTTAACCCTGAGCAGGCACCACAGGGTCTAATGGACCCCATCACAAGTTCAGTACGTACAAGGAAGAGAGCCCATGGTACCTGCTCAGGGTTAAAGTCATGCCACTGTGAAGAAACTGTTCAGCATGCAAGTCTTGGTGTTTAGATGAATTCTTATCTATTGTAAATACTGGGTGTAGATAGACTTAAATCTCCTTATAAAGCTCCTTCTTACTCCAAACTAATCATCCAATTTTTCAAAATATCATTCCTTGATTGCTGCTCTTTTCTGCTATGTAGTTAGCCATTTTTAGGGATTCCTAAGAAATGTTAGTTTTTGGATTCATCAGTATCATTATGGTCAGCCTGTATCATAAGTACAGAAAACTACAGTATTCTTTCAATCACAATTCACTAGAACATTGTAGTTTTTGTGTAATAATGCTTAAAATAAGTAACTTTTGCACCACCCTATATGTCTACAATTTCACTATAATAGCAATACCTGTGTAGCATATTGACATGACCATATTTTTTTGTAAAATCTATTTCAACTGTGTTGCTTCTTCATTTGATAACATAATTCAAAGATTTTTGTTTATTGGCTCATACCCAAAATAATGAATTGAAAATTCTTTTTCTTAAGAGTTATTGCTTGTCAAGGTCTTGGCAAATTTGTACGACCTCATTCAATAAATTTTTAATTGGATGATACTCTAAAAGAAATAGGACATCTCTTCTGGAAAGCAAGAAGCTATGTTACATTATTGTGGTGCAAAACAAAAAGCTTAGGAGCCATTGAAGCAAAGTACTATAACTCGATTGTGACATTGCTCAGTCAACCATTACCACTGTAGTTCCACCGGTGTCAGCACTCATATTTCAATTGAATGAAGACATTTATAGTCAGGACGAGGTGTGACATTTAGTAAACTCTGTTTTTATTATTTGAAAGTTGTCCTGTACATCCACTAGTTTACAGATATGCCTCTGTGTTTTTTCTGTGCCATTTTAAACATAGGCAAAGATACATTTTCCCTTGATTAAGATTGTTCAACATATTTCTAAATAATAAATCAAGGAAGTTTGTTCAGCATTTCTGAATAGTATGCATGAGGTATTTTATGATCAGTTCATCTTAATATTTGTGTGTATATTCTATTTTGAATTTCTTTTTCAAAATGTTTTTGTTCTCCTGAAAGAAGGTCTTAGCTCTACACATATCATATCTTAATTCAATCTGTATTTCATCCAAGTAATTTGTCAGCATAATCTTTCTAGGATTTAACTTGTTTACACCATAACTGAGTTTGGGTTCAGTCATCCTTGTTCCTTTTAAAGAGTCAAACTTTTATTCTATTTTGAGTCATTCATTTCATTTTTATCTCAATGTATGAATTTTTTTTACTCCTTTACATAGGTCCAGTATTTAACTGTGCATATGTTTTCTGGCCATTCCATTAATTTGTATAATAACTTTCTTATCTCTACTGTTGATTTTGTTCCTAGTAGTTGATAGTATTTCATGAATACTCACTACATCATCCCAGTTTTCAGAAGAGATTTATACTTCTCCTTTGAATTTAATATCTTCATTCCCTGTTTCTCTTTAATGAATAATTTGTTAATATTCTTAACAATGCTCTGATTTATGTGAAAGTTTAAACTAGATGCATGTTCAAACATAAAATAAACCTGTATATTACCTAAATCTTGCCAAATTCATTGCTTTGCATTTTGTGTGCAGATGTCATCTTGGGTGGTAGAAGAGAAGCGCTCATGGCCAGAATGGTTAGTCCTGCAGGTGCTGAGAGTGGGTCCGATGCCCTCACACATTGCGTTCATTATGGATGGCAACAGAAGATATGCCAGACATCACCAGCAGAGCACAATACATGGTCACACTCAAGGTTTCAAAACCCTTACTAATGTGCTTGCTTGGTGCTGGAATTTAGGTATATCGGAAGTGACAGCGTATGCTTTTAGCATTGAGAATTTTAAGAGAGCCAAAGAGGAAGTGGATGGTTTAATGACCATTATGGTTGAAAAATTTGAACAGCTGTTAAGTGAACGTGAAAAATTAGCCAAACACGGCGTTTGTATACGCGTTTTGGGAAACTTGGAGCTTTTACCTTTGTATGTTCAGTGTCTGGCTGCTGAAGCAATGCTCATAACTAAGAACAACAAGAAGTATATTTTAAATCTTGCTATAGCGTACACATCTCTGGATGAGATCACTACTGCAGTGAGAGAGTGTGCGCTTGCAGTGGCAGAGGGACGCTTGCAAGAGACTGATGTAACTCCCAGGCTTCTGGAAGATTGCTTCTACACTGCCCAGTCTCATCACCCTGACTTGCTGATCAGAACCTCTGGGGAGACAAGGTTGTCTGATTTCTTACTGTGGCAGTCCCAGTTCTCATGTCTTTACTTCACTAAGGTAAACTTGGTTATCTGCTCACCTAAAACTCTTAACTTGTTTCAGCCTAAACTACTCCTCTGGACCTGAACTACTCGTGTGCTTGTTTTTTGGTTTGCTATATTTTTTTATAACAGTGCGCTTTTGTCGTATTGCTGTTTGTATCTTAAGTGATCAGATTCTTACTGTGAAATCTATTATGTATTAACACAACATGTGTGCTATGTGCTATTCGTATTATTTAAGTGAGACTGAAGCCTTCGTGCACATTTACTGAACTGCTATATGGTTATCGTAGAATTTAGAATTAGTTGCTTGTTTGTAAGTTGTCTATTTGATGTTGCTCTACAAACCTAAAATGGGGACATATATTGTAAAGAAAATATATTTATCTTGCTAAGGAAACTTGCCATGTTCGTATGTATGATCACTTGTCATATTAACTGGCCAAATATTGTCGTGTTTTCAAGCTTCTTTGGCCGGAGCTGAGTATATGGCACATATTTGGAGCCGTGTTCCACTACCAGCGTCACCACCATACAATCACAGCCGCACGGAAGGAAGCCTCTCAGCTTTACGATCGCTATGAGAGCGAAGCTGACCGAGCCCACAGCATGTCTGCTTCCGATGACAAGGTCAGGTTGTAATAGTGGGCGTGTTTGTTGCTATTAAGATCAATTAACGGCAGCGTAACTGCACTTTTTTTTAGGTATAATATTGAACGAGTATCTGAACAACCAGAGCGAGGTCAAATTCTTCCATTTCAACCTCTAGTTATGGCACTTCTGTTCTTCCTTGGAGGTACTACAAGTTTTAGGCATTCGCCGTGCATGTACAACAGTTGGGACGGCACTGCCTCACTCCAGACTTTCTTTCATCCTGTCACTTTCCTTCGTATTGTGAAATGCGTTTTCACAATACGCTACTTGATTCAGTTTATTTTTTCTTGTCATTTTGTTTCTGTCATTACATGAGCTTTGATCTGATCCAGTGAGGTTGGTAAGTTGTGATGCAGTGGGGCTTCTTGGTATGACCGCACCCTAGCAACTTCCGACTGCGATAGTTACTTCGAAGAAAATTCAATTTGTGATACTTACAAATTACATGAAAATAGAAAGTAGGTAAAAAATTTATGTGCACAACATTAAACAATATAACGCTCGGTACTTGCAGCTTCGTCAGTTCTAAGATTGGTTATTTACTGATAGTTTCTATCTCTGAGTGCACGTTAGTCGTGCAAATAAAACAGTTTGTGGTTCTAAAATCCTTGAGCGATTCTGCATCACCTCTTCCTTTACTTGACTCAAATACCTAGTGTCGCGCTGTAACATTTTACTTGTATGAGCTGTTATAACAGCGCTGTATTCATCACAAAACTTGTGTGCGTTCTGCTCTCTCGAAAACTGATATCAATTACAGGTGAGTAACATGTGCTTTGAAATTCTTATGATACGAGGCGTGTTTTTTTAAATAAGTACTGTTTTGATGACAATACACAAGGATAATTTTTTAACATACTTCTTTCTACATGAAAGCCTTGATCTGGATCAACTTACTGAAATTTCTACAGATATTAAAGCACTCATGGTATTGTACGACCAGTTTCTGAATTCTATCATATAAGAACGGAGTTCAGGAGACGTTCAAAGGCCACGTAACGCTGCATCTGGTAGGTATCTGGAGGTGCTTGTATGCTGAGGGTGGCTGCATCAGTTCAAGTTAATCGTGTAGGTGCAGGACTAACTAGTAATTTTAAATTTTGGGGGACATTCACTTTCTGGCCTACGCAAGCTTCTTGGTCTGGAAACTGAAAATCTCATTTTTCCTCCAACACCCAGTTATTGAGCATCTGTTGGAAAGACAAGTTGTCTTGAAAGAGCTGAAACAAATTATGCTTTAATAGCAGATAAGATGTAAGAGTCGACCCAAAGAGTAATCCAGACTGATGTAGTTACGCACCGAGAACTCAGTTACGTACTGTGTGCCTGGTATATATATACATACATATATATGTATATCTACCAGGCCAGAATATATACATACATATGTATTCATTTTGGCGTTTCAAATATTATTCCCTGTCCCAATATATTTAAATTTAGAGACGGGGGCCCCCACATCAAATTTAGTCACCGGGTAGATCAAGCTTCAAATAGTTTACGCGAAGTGTGCCATTTTTACCTATGTCAGATTTTCTATTTTTCTAGTTATTCAATTTTAATCTTTCATGTTATATGAGGAACTTTTGGCTGAAAAATTGGAATCTAATGGTGAAAGAACGAGTTGCTTCCTTATATTATTGAATGCAATAATTTTATCTCGGGCATTTGTCATTTTATGAACTTTTACTTTGACGTAGAATTGCGTAATTTTAATTAAAATTTTATCGAAAGTGTTATATTGATATTAATCTAGCTAACATTTTTCTTTGATTAATTTGTAGGTTCTGTCATTTTATTCTAAGACATACAGAAGAATTTGAAAACCCGAACACCTAACATTCTGCATTACTTTTTTTAGGTGAATGAATTTTTTTGCTTTTTTGGTATTCATGTCAAATAAATTTCGGGTGCGTACTTATGTTCGTAATTTATTATTGAATCAACGGTTTTAAATTAGAATCAGTTTATAGACTGAAAATAGAATTTGTAGCCTTAAAATCACGAGTTTCCTCATACATAGGTTTAATTAAGAAATGATTTCTCGTTCATAAAACCTAAGTGAACGCATATTTTCTTTTGGACAGGCTGCTGGAGAGTCTCACAAGCTCCGCGTGCAGAAGTTCAGAGAGCAGTTGCAACAACAGAGGCTGGACAGCCTTCAAGTGAGTAGTTTATACGTGACCTGTTTCCCTTGCTAGCACAGCAGCTTAGTTTAACAAACCAAGCATAGCTCACTTACTACCTCTGCGTCAAGTTCCTCTAGCTTCTCATTTCACCAGAGTTTTCAATTTCGAGTGATGCTTTTTATAACTGTTGTGCTCTACTTTGATTTTCTGCTGTATTTGTTGAATGTGCCCCTTATAGCATCAAATTATTAGTGTTCTTCTGCAGCACTTGGCTATGTTCCTCATTCGTCGAGTGCTTAGCGACTTTTCATCATTTTAATAGCTTAAATATAACTTATCGTATCCAAAATAAACTTGCGTACTCGATCCGTGTAAAAATATAGGAGTCGTACAGAATAACAACTCAAGTTACTACAAAAAACTAAAAATGATAAAACTCCGTATTTCGAAGTCAGGGTTTAGAGGTCCCAAGCGTGTATGTATGCTGATGAGTTTTTGTCGTGCATTCCTTAGTGCTCAGTATTGGTGTCTTGAACTACGCTAAATGCAATTCTCAGCTCCATGAATAGTTTCATTCAGGAGTTCGTTAACTGGGGTGCGTGATCTGACTGGAGGATGCCCAAAGAGGTTGTGAGAAAGTTTTTCATCGAAATATTACCCTATTAATTTGATATTTAACGAATCGTTGTTATCGCAATATTCCAATACAGACCATGTCGAAAAGTAGAGGGTTTGTGGAGACCTCTGACATCACAGTGATGCGTGGGGCGATAGTTACGAAACCTCTCGTGTAGTTGCTAGAATGCGCTAATTTTTTTCTCCCTTACTAATATTAAGCTTTCCTGCTACTTCCATCATGATTGTATGTAATTCTAATGATATTTTTGTGCGCTTCGTGACGGCAGAGTTTTTTTTACTAAGGAAACGAGGGAAATTGGTAACTTATGTCTTTGAAAAGAAAAATTCAACTAAAAGGATTGCATGTGATGAGTAGGATGATCTTACAACAGATGGGTAGCGAAGCACTACTTTTTTTAATCATTTGTTCCCCACAGTTCTGTATCTCTGTACAATAAAATTTATGGTTCAAAAACTCGCGAACGACTGAAATGTATGTTTAACTCGTCGTTGCACTTTTTGTACCATGAGATTGAAACCTATACATCAGAAAGCTAATAGCGAGCATAATTTTTAGATTCTACATTGATTCCCTGCTGCACACGTCGGAAGAATGCGCTAGTTCTGTAGTCGATCTTAGTTTTTGAGGATGATAATCTCACTGAATTGTTACTATTGTATTTAAATGCTAGTGCGAGTATCGTTTAATAGCAAGTAAAAACTAGTAAGGATGAAATTCTTAATATTCAAATCTAAAGTGAAATGACTAGCGTAATGAGATTTTACATTTGTTTGAAGATTACAATCTGTACTTGGTTATTTGAGGGACTAAAGGGCTGTGTGTCTAATACCATCACGAATTCGAATAACACTTAATGATGAATTTATTTGATCTGATATTAGTATATTTTTTTAAATCTCTAGTTATTTCACATTTGATTGAAGTTTGAGGGTTTCATTTATCATTTAAATTCGAAGTATTCAGTTTGATTTCGTCTAATATTATTTTGTAAAAAATCATAATATAATTTCATGGTTATCTGGTTTCCTTGTAGGAGCTGTCTGTGAAACTGAAGGATTTGAAAGACCAGATGCAGCAAGGTACGATGTCAACATCGAATGAAGAAACGAAGTTCAGAATTATGGGCGAAACAGGAGACAGAGCGGTGACTGTGTCCGTCAGCGATCCTGATCCAGCTCTCCTTCACAGGCTCGAACAGAGAGTGCGCCAACTTAAAGTTAAGTAATAATTGTTTGTTCTCTTAATCACAGTTCTGTATGTAAATTGGTACATGTAAGCTTAGTTAATGCATTTTGAACTTTTGACGAATTCACTCTCCGCCCTTTTCATTTTGATCTGCTTCAGTAGAATAATTACGGACGTACGACCAAGATCACTTGCTGATGACTCAATTTATTTGTCAGTGTAGTCGAGTCGCATCAGGGGTTCCTGGCAGCAACTGCATGCTCAACATCTAATTTGATGTGTCATAATTGACGATCGAATTCTTCATATTTATCTTTGAACACGTTTTCTCCCCAAAATAGATTACTATTTGTATCGGAAAATTTTTATAATAGCTAATAGTTAGTACGTAGATATCTTGAGGATATATATATATATATATATTTTAGAAATTTTATACGAAGAGGATTCATCCGTGTAGATTGGAGATGCAAAACTGTTAGACTAGTTTAGTGGTTGCAGTTGGTAAGAGTTTTAATGTATTGTGGGCACAGACTTCAAGGATTGTTTGAAATGATTTTCCATAATTATGACTAAACAGAGCTCAAAATTGGAATCATCTCTTTGTAGCTGGCCATATTAAATACCACTCAAATATTTTAAGAGAAATGTTAGTTCCGTATATATCTCGATGCTTGTGTTTACCTTACGCATTCTATGCGAACAGGCCCTAGTGGAGGGTTCAAATGAAGACTAAACGAATACATCGAGGAAAATTTTTTACTAACACTTCCTTGACAAGTCTTTCGAGCGAACTAAATAATGTATGCGACAACAGCATGGCCTTTGTTGAAGAATGAATGAATGGAAGATTGAGAAATAGTAGTAATAATTCATACTCCACCGTAACGCTGGTTAAGTTTCGTAGAAGTCCTTGGTTTGTGTGAAAGTGAAGGACAAACAGAGTTTTCTGTGATGTACGAAATGCAGTAGTTCAGTGCTTGAAAAGAGTCTAATAGTAATCCACGTATTCTCTATGTGCACAAATTATAGTATATTTAAAGACAATTTCGAAACGCGTTTAAATTTAACAGATGCAATCGACTGTCCTATTTTGCAACTTATGAACGTTTTTGTTAAAACTAAAGCTTTTCGCAGCAGACCTAAAAGTAACAATTGCTTACAAACGAGTGCAAAATCTACTCTCTAAGCTACATTAAAAAGCTTCTAACTTTTCATGTAGCAAAATATTCAAATAAGCTTATCTTGCTACATATATCATAAATCTAACATGTGTTCTCAACGTCACATCTAAATTCAATAATAAGAGTATAATGGTTTATCAATGGTTTCTAAAGATAAGCAAGCCCAATTTTGTATGTGACATACCTTTTCGACTTTACTTTTGGAGTCGGCCGTTAAATTCTACTTAAAAGTAAATTTTAAGCTGGAATAAAATTTTAGTGGTTAAAATCTTAACCACTTAGATCGCCAAAGACGAACAATCATCTTGGATGGAAAATGCGACATAAAAACGATATAACCAGTACTAGAGTACACAGAAGTGACTTGCACGATACTCTAATTTCGCCACGAGTGTGCACATAAACACACGTTGCTGCTTTCTACGGCGTGTTGCAAGTAACATTCCGAAGAAATGCCAAATTTTGCGCGAGTGCCGAAGATAAACATTATCAGCGTGACAAAGGTGAAGGTAAGTACTAATGGCATGCTGGAAAACTACCGTGTTCTGAGAACTGTAGTCTTACGAATGGTAAATTTATCAAAAAAGGTACATAGTTCATCAACTACCACGGGACTTCAATCTAATTTTACAAGTAGGGAAACGGATTAGTCTGATTGATTAAACATTGGCAAACCTAAGATCACACTTCAAAAATTCAGTACGCGTATTTATAGTGCATGGTACACTTAAGCGGAACTTAAACGACCGACATTGTAGAGCTAGAAAGCTGTCAAGACCTGTCTCACGAATTGGGTGTAATTCTATTATAATAAGCTGCCGCATCGCATTTCTCTACACAAAACCTTTACGAGACCAGGATCGTGATGTTTATTACAATTGCGCTTTTGCCTAAGAAAAAATTCTGCACTCTATCAGTCGCTCAGAGGCTCACTGGAAATAGACTAGAAATTTTGCAAATTCTTAAGATTCCTAAGGCTGACCTTAATGTTACCTCGAATTCATCGGCACCGATATCACGTGTGGGGAAAGACTTCTCTTACTGTACACATCCTCCTATGAATAGCCCATGAGCTTAACTTACACTAGGCGTACCCACTGATACTAACCCATACTTGGTAATAAGCCTTCACAAGAATCTAGCAAGGTAACACACAGGAATATCAGGGACCAAATTTTTAAAAATTATCCGAACAATGCACTCGTACCGAACATATGAAAAAATTATCTTGTCTTGGGTAAACGCGAGGCCTTCAAGCAGCACTGTAACTCAAACAGTTAAGTATGTTTGTGAGCATACTGTTTTCGTAAGTATGAAAATTGACAATTCATTGCAACTGAACTAAGATATTCGATGTTCACGGCATTTTTTTAAATACAATCGCAAACCATGACATCTATAATATAACTACTTTGCTCTACTAATCAATGAAGGCAAGCAGTAAGAATAATTGGACATTCGAGTAAACTATTCGATTGAGTCGTAGCTTTGCTCGAGTGCATCATCAATTACTCTGATGCCCGTGATTGACTGGTTAAAGTTCTCTAAAAGCTAATAGCAAAATGATTTTGTATAACATGAAGTGCAACGACTCAGTCTGCCGCGCCTCCTGTACATTTATCATACTGAAGTTTATGCCAACTCATATACATCAACTCGGACACCGGGGACAATTGTACAAAGAGCAAAGAATGAATTCGAAAAAACCAACATAAAATGTTCAAAATTCCCTATTTGCTTTTGTACGCCCTAGTCAACAAATACGTACGGTTGAAATTTTACAACAAAGACATAAGATAAAGGTCATTATAATCTAATAAAAAAACAACTCAATAAGATACTCGTTGGGTAAACTCGTCAGCTCCCGTTTAAGTGTATCCATCCATTAAAAAACAAGAATAACTGTAATTTTCAACAAGCATTTCTAAAAGTTGCGAGTATTGCTGCACCGTTCATGATTTGTAATTTCCGCATTCTCAAGTCCAGATACTGATCAAAACTAGAAACTGATGGGAGTTAATTTTTGTTATTCATTTCGTTACATGGAGTGCACGAATGATTCTACTCTTCTCCAGCCACCTCTTGACTTTAAAGAGTATCGAAATACAAACTTCTTATTCTATTTCAAGACGCATTAGAAGGTTTGGTGTACGAGAGTAACTGATATAGCACCATATATAAGCAAGAACTTAATCCAATAAATGGTGCAAACCTTAATCAGAAACGCAGAAGGAAATCCATATATACACATCAAGAATAAATGTACATCGATTAAAATTAAAGTTGCAGAATGAGAAAATAGCAACTAAATTGGATCTAAGCTTTGGTTTGTTTTTATACCCGCTAAACATAAATAGTTGAAGAAACTAATAAGAAAGCTCAACATCTAGCGCGCGAACAGATCTCACGAAAAGCAGAGTAGCTGCAAATGCGACAGTTTTCATCATTTGAGATATAGTCAATACCAACGCACACCAGCTGGAGGAACAGACAAGTAAAAATACATTAACAGCAACTTAGAGTACCTGGAATATTTGTACTACGACCTGATAGTAAAAAGAAAATGATAAAATACGCAGAGCTCACGAGCTCGGTCGGTAGTAATATAACATACAATTTTTGATCAAGAAGAGCCGTACCGGTGAAGAAGAAAGATGAAGCGAAATTCGTCGTTATTTTCATAGTCAGAACTGAAAAGTTCTTTCGCACAAGACTACGGTCTTCCTCACATTTAGTGTCACGTAATTCCAAGTAGGAGCTACCTCTCTCGGCACATAATTCACACACCACCTGCATATGTGAAAAGGTTTTCATTGACGCCTTCAACAGATTCCCTTGAACTGTATTCAATAAATGCTAACTTTTCACGGTTTACTATAGGCTGGTTACGTGGTTAAGTTAGGAGATGGAGTAATAGCGAAAGTCCGTCATTGTCATAGATCTCCTTGTCTAGCAAGTTCGTAAACTCCGAAATTTGCCCTGTAGTTCATGGTTAAGAACCGCTAATCAAAGCTGAGACAGAAAGCAGAGTTGTTAATTTGCTTCTAAAGATTTGATGCCGAAACTAATGATGCTGTACACGAGAATACGATTTTTGTAGCCATCTTAAGAGTTCTAATTACCGTGTCTAGAAGCTACTAGTCTTGTAATTACTAATTACATCGGCAGCAAGATGATTCCAGTTGCCAGTGTGACAAGTAAGTTGAATTTAAAATTATGATCGTCATAAAACCTGTCACGGCACATCGGAAAGCTGCAAAGCTTAATACCATATACTAGACAATTCTGGTAGTGCTGAAACTGACCGATAAATTAATCAATTCAGCCGTCTTAAACGCTTGCACTTGGCTAGTAAAAAATGAATCAGTTTTCATTACCTTACCCTTAAATACAAGAATCGAGCCACATTTTAATCTTCTGAACATCAGCACTGCGTGTCAGCTGTTATCGAATGTTAGAACACTGAAAGGTAGAAAAAAGGGAACTACATAATAAACCTGTAACGTCCTAAAAAAAAAGAAGTAATTAGTTTAAATAGATAAACGTAACAAACAGCAATAGTACGATGACAGTACATGTATTCAAATTATACGTTTGAAACGTCATAAGAATAAAAAAAGTTTTTTCAATTACGTCCTTACAGTGGCCACCACCATACTGGTAAGACCTACGTCTTATTTTATCATCAACACAAAAATTTCTGTTTCTAAAACAAGCATAAAATATGCAGCTCGCGTAGAAATGTAAATTCAGTAAAATAAGTTCCTCAAATTAATAAAATGCGCTGTTGAACTCTCAAGGCAAAAATAACAATCATTTTTCCCCAATAGACACAAAGTGAAACTTTGAAAGAGGTAAACCACTATTTCACCCAATAATGGTACTAGAGGAAAAAAATTATGCTGTGGTATTTGGGTGTGAGAGAAACTAGCATTATGTACGAAGCTTTTGGCATGCATGAATTTACGTCAGACAAAAAAGAACAGTAGCGTTCCCAATAAAAGCGCAATCTAGTACAAAGCGCAATCTAGTACAAAGCGCATTCGCTCGCTGAAACTAGTACAGGTAAGCAGTAAATTCTAATGAAAACCGTAGTCCTGATTAGAACAATTTTACAACGTAGTACACACTAAAATTACATCTTGAAAGGTAAATCTCATCCAGGAATGTCACGAGAACGTCCCAAAAAAAAAATGATTAGAGAGATGAAGTTAGAACAAATTTTTACATCCAACTTAAATTTCAAGTTTCATTATTTACTACTGTATTACACAAGTATGTGAAGCGAATTAGTGTGTGGCTCGTAAGGCTAGGACTGCAAGTTTAGGCGAGTACGCGAATAAGATGTAGAGCATTCTTTTTTAACATTACCTCTACACATAGACCTAAAATATACCTCTTAGCGGACAATTGGGATTATAGAAAAGGCAACTAAATTTGTCCTAAAAGAGCCACAGCAGTACAGAACTCATAGATGCGGTAGCTCTAGACCAGTGTTTCTCAAAGTGGTCCGTATCGTCCCCTGGAGGCGGTAGGAGGGTACGCCTTGAATGGAGGGCGTATATTACTGTATGATAATCATTGGAAAATCAAATAGTGTCCAAAGGGGGCGGTGATTGAAAAAACTTTGAGAAACACTGCTTTAGACAGTGACAGATGCGCAAGAAAGAGGCACACACGACATCTACAGTAAAGATAAATCAGCAATTCCATCCTTCGCAATATTAGGCAAGATATTCTATTCCTTTACTTACCCTCATACCTCAAAAAGTATGGACTTGCTAAGAACTCTGTTCAATTGTCGACAAACTTTACGAATATATATTCATCAAGCGAATTTTGAGCTTCTGTCACTTTCGATGTATTAATAAACTCACACTAACCGTCTGAAGTGTACATTTAGCATACGAATATAGTCGTCAAAATCAATTGTGAAGGAGAAACTACTCTATCCACGACCAACTCAGGTATCCAACCAACAATCCCTCTTTTTAGTCTGCCGGCCGACTAAAAATAAAGTACGCACACGCTAGTGTAATCCGTCCTACAAAAACCAATAACGAGGGAGTGAAATTCAGCGAAATATTCCCGACACATCAATTCACGAATGCTAAACAATACATAATCAAGAATCCATTTCTAACACCAAAGTAGTAACAGCTATTATTCAACTATCGAAGAAATAGCTGCTCTCTCATACCCTTATAATCGTAGAAATAGTACATTTCTACCGAGCATGTATAGACTCTTACAAATAACTAATGTAATTATCAGCTCGTGCGAACATTTAAAGTTCATGAATTAGGAAGACGATAAAAATTTGTAATGTGACCGAGATTCAAGGAATTGACGAGTCTACGTACCTTCATGATAGTATGAGCGGTGGTGAGATATGTGCAGAGCGTTGCCATGTTCTGTACAAGCCTTCTTCCTCTGGTAGAAATTTATGGCGTAGTTAGGCATTTTTGACAGAGACAATATATATGTATTGATTTCATGAGTCACAACGCCAAAATAGAAATAGCAAATGTAGTTTAACATCATATCCTAGACGTGACATGGCTTCGTTTTCACACTGGAGTTTCTTCGCGCCTATTTCCGTAGCCTTCAAACATTACTGTAAAACTATCATACGTTATTCAAAATACTACAAATGTGTTAAATCCTTTTGCTGCGCTCTGTACTTCCTTTAAAATACAGAATACCTTTTGCGTGATCTTCAAACAACGGATCTCAAAGTTTTATACGTATCCAAGCGAATTAAGATTGTTTCGAGCAGCCTTTTGTTTCTCTTTACATACATTTGTCAGTACATATGTACGTGTCTTAACATTTCTATACGCATCATTGCATTACCATAAGTTCGACCATACTTCGGTTCGTTTGTCACACATCAATGATTACGAAACACAAAGACAAATTTGCAATCACACCTACCTGCGTACGATGGAATAACGTAGGCACGCTAACAATTTCTCACGTCAACACGTTGAAATACCGTTGCGTGTATCGAGTGAGAGAACCTGGTTACCAGAGCTTGTGATGGTGGAACTTGAGGTGCCCGTGCACAGACTCGTTATCCTTGAGCACTCCAGCCGAAGTCCCTTCATTGTCAGGCTTAGAGATGTGAGAGATGACGCTTTCGCTGTTGCGGGCGATGCTATCCCTCCAGCTGCCTGTCTTGCCTGCAACGTATACTTAGTATCAAAGATACTACGAATACAATACTACACATTTATTACGACTAGCTAACTGTGCACGTATGTACATGTAGCTTTAACTGCTCAACCGATCATCGTTGAAGTACAACAGCGCTGATTTTGGCAAGCATAGTCAACAGATGGGAGGTTCTAAAAGTGAACCTCAAAACGCATTTCCACAAGTGTTTTACAGAGTGTTATCTAACCTGAATGTTCAATTTAAATTGATCCGCATTCCTCGTAGCAAATAAATTTTAAGACATTTCCAAGGTTTCAGATAATTTTCTAATAATTTCTACCACGTCGTAAAATAAAAGTCTTTTAACCAGCACTTCAAGCTAACACTTTTTATACAAATGAACCGTACCAAAGTTATAGAATGAATTGACAGACGTCTACTCCTCACCATCCTGTAGATGCCCTTAACTAATTCTCTGAACCAGGCTTAGAATAGTTTCACTTTCTGGTCTCTGTCGCTCCTAATACATTTCAATGTCAGGAATTCAAACTCTAAAAAAAGTCAAATGTGCACAGCTCAGAAAACGAACTGCAATCCATACCTGGCGAACGAGGAGGTGTGGCAGCTAGAGAAGAACTTTTCAGTTCCTCTGCCAGTTCCTCGACATGTTCGTCTACAGCTCCGTTCAGTTCCTTCTTGTCATCTTCCTTGTTTTCTACTTCTGCATCTCCACCATTGACAGTGACCCCATTAACCTCCTCCACAGACTCAGGCTCCACAGCGGCGGAGGGCCGTCCTGCAATGGGTGATGTGGCGGGCGTAGGAGCGATTGAAGCTTCCCGTCTGAACACCACATCAAAATTAATGCCTATTTTCTAAACAAGTACTCGTACAGCGTGCGGCAAAACGATTTGGCACATTTCTAGATTTAATAAAAACAAAACAGTAAAAATGAAAAATATTTTGTTGTTTTGAAATGCATGTTTATAGCCAGTTTGTTTAAATTTTTTCGTTTTTTATAAACATCAGTTCTTTACTCTATTTCACTATTTTATTTTTTCGTTTTTTATAAACATTTTCAGTTCTTTACTTTATTTCACTATTTTATTTCGTTTTACCTATTTCATCTTAAGGCAATTATTAAACTCAAAAACTCCAACGATCAAGACGAACATTTTACACATTTTGAAAGACCAAAAATATTACAAGAGGGAATTTACAATCAAGTTGATTACACGAGAATTGACAATTTATGTATGGCACAATAAATGTTGGGTAACTTGGTGAAACAGTGAACATGATTCGCTGACCTTCAGTAGAGAGGAATGTCATCTTCAGAAAATTCACGAGTTATGATGAAAATACCCCGTCCTTTTTCATTTTCCCCACTTTATTGGGGCTGAGGTTGACATGTCAGTAAACTCCACCTCGAGCACAATCGCTTCTGTTCCTGTAGCGCTTTCCTTCAGCTGTACCACATCCGATCTGATTTTAATAATAAAAACGTAGCTTTCTCTCTACAATCCTATCCCTGAGCACAATAAAGTGATTAAACGAACTAATGACGGGAGAAGGGAGTTGTGCGAACCTCAAACAATAAATATGCTAACCCAAACTTCTTACAGAAAAGCTACTCTTTCATGGGTAAATAGCACAGAGTAGTACACCATATTGATACAACAAAATACAAAAAAACAGGAAACGTCGACAATTTTGCTTTTGGATGAGAAACAAAAAGCGGTCCGTACGTGTGAGCGGCGTCTGATTCATCCGCCCCCACGGGAGTCCTGGTGCCTCTAGGAGGAGTAGCTGGAGGAGAGCCAGCTAGAGGAGTCCTGCTACGAGGTGATCCCGCGTTGCTGGAAGTCCGTGAGTAGAAAGAGGGTCCTCCTCCTTCAGTTTTCATCCACTAAAAATATAGGAGTGCATGTATTCAGTAGCAATGCACATGTTGAATTCAATTGTACAGTCTCTACATAATTAGATTCATTACAACTATAATGTCGTCGTCTTAAAAATTGTTCATATTTTCAAAATTTAGGCTCAGTGTGGAGACTTGAGACTTCAAATAGTAACAGGCATGGGACGCCTCAAACAATGGACTAAATAGACAAATTGAACAGCTAAGCCTGATTACATTGAATTTAAAATTGACAGGATTACAAAAATTTCATTACAAAGCTGTTTTTGTACAATGAAAATGGGTCGAAAATAACATGTATTTAATGTTCAAGATATGTATTAGTATTGTTGTTCGTAGAGAACTTACATTTCGGTATTTTGTAATCTCTAATATTCAAAATAAATTGATAATACTAGTATCAAATTAGCCTAGGAATTTTAGATTGTACCTTAAGAGATTTAATAATCTCAATACATTGCCCTAGGACAAAGACAACAACTAATATCAAACTCCTCTCGACAGATGAAGAGGTCCGTCTACACAACAGCGAGCTGAACATCTGCCACGTCAAGCATAGATGCTCAAAAAAAATATAAAAATACTTCATGTACTGGAGTATAAAAAATAAGTTCGCAAACCGAGCATTCACCGAGTTCCAGCTATTTTTCGAAGTAAATTGAGTTTGCAGATAAGCGTTGCATTTTTTATGCAGTAATCCATGATGACTGCCAGCCTGCAGTTCATAACTGACCTCAAGAGTGGGCTGAAAGCGCGGGTTCTTGTGAGCAGCAGGAGTATGCCTGTCTACCCGTCCGTGGAGAATGTCAGCCCTGCAACACAGAGATCACTTGCTGATTAAGTTCCAGCATCACAAATGTAGTACTTGCCAGTTCCAAGCTTCTTGCTTTAGCATGCATCAAGAAATTTGAACACGTTTTGCGTTTTTAAGAAATTAGTTTATGGAAAAAATATAATGCATTGAAACTTTATGAAATTCCTTCATTGTGACTCACAAAATGGTGCAATAAATTAAATATTAATGTTCAGTAGCAACAAAAATTTATGATAGAAGCACTGAAATATATTCATGAAACTACTCTAACCTGTCACACTTGCCTTCAACTAATCTTTACCAAACAATATAAGAAATGCACCACACCACAAACCATCAATGGATAAGGAGTAGATATTTGAGAAGTATATCTGTATCACAGCTACCAATGGTTACACGGGACAGTCGTGCGGGTAAATCGAACAAATGTTATTGAGGCGCTAGCATAAAATGCGGGTAGAAAAGAAACCAAACTTCCAACACTAACTGCACACGAAGAAAATGTACAATGGGAACGAGAGGAAATTTGTGACATTTCAATTATACGTCAGAGTATGATGAATAATCAGACGAGGAAGTTTTTTCTTCAGAATATAGTGCTGCAATTATGAATAAAACGTAGTAAAATTATCCATGTAAATATAGGGAGAGTATCCGTGAGATTATTAAAGTACAACAGTTTTAAACAGCTTTGAACCATAAATGGTATGTGTTTAAATATTTTCAGAAGTCAGTAAAACTGGAACACTTCAATGAAATATTAACAGGCTTTTTGTTCAATATGTTAAACATAAAATAGAAGTATGGTTTTCACTTGAATAGCCCTCATCCGCTTAATCATTGCTTGAATTACAAATAGCTTTATTATTACGCAAATTTTTAATTGAGCTATTACTGAAGCTTTCCGATTCCACAGACCACACATAACGTGAGCTACAGAATAACCTTATTGCTCTAAATGTCGAAGTTCCAATTGTTAGTGTTGTTAATTTGTTAACATCGTTAATACCATGAAATTACCGCATACTTTCCTGCATTTATTTCAGAATAAATACGCTAGTAATATTAGCATGTAGCATTAGAGTATTGTCAAATTTTACTCGGATATTAGTCAACTCGAAGACCGCTATTGGCACCACGAATAAAGAATGCAAAATTCGTGCATGAACAATTAGTTAAGAACCTCATACTCGAGGACCTCATGCTTTCTGTATGAGCTGTAGGGGACAGAACAAGTCTTACGGTGGAGGGCGGTAGGAGAGGGGCAGGATAGTTGTGGGGTAGGAGGGGTGGAACGTAGCAAACTGAATGTCGTTGGTGCCCACGTATCTGTATGTGGTCAGACATGCCCACGAGCAGTGAAGTAACATAAGATACATCACAAGTGCTTCTTGTCAAACTGAAGTATCTAACAGAAATATACTTATAGTTACACTGACTTAAATTACACGATTAGTAATATAAAATATAATATTGCTACCATCAGTTCACTAATCCCAGTGTAGCAGTTGGAACACGATCACCTTCCCACAGCCACGTCTCTCTCTCTGTCTCTCAAAGAGCGTGACGGCAAGACAACAACGACCAGATCCTCTCTATCCATTCATTTTCTATGGGCACTAAGAGTGTAAGAAACAGCTGAAAGCATCGCTGTTGTTGATTATAACGCAAATGTGTATCCTTGGTCAATCCAAAGATACACATTTTCACGACAAGGCTCCAAATAAGTTCTCGATTGACGAGCAGCCCATTGCATGACTTCTCCCAACACAGCAACAGCACAGCTATTACAACCGTCAAAATCAAGAGATTTGAGTAATTTTTGCCACTACATTTGCCATCACAACAAATACATTTTTTTGAGGAAGTGCGATGTACTTTCAAAGAATCAATCCGTAGAAAAAATTAAACTATTTAAGCATTAAGATGAACACGACGCATGAGAGAATAAATTTTCGTTTAATGAGATGAAAAGATTATCTTTATTTCATAAATGTAAGCAACAAATACTCACAAATGCGTTCAGCATTTAATATTCTTCAAAACGCAGATTAAATCAATAGTAAATAAAAAGAATTTTCACAGATACCTAGAAGTATAGGATGTGCAGTGTTGAAATACGAGTAGCCACAAACACAGTAAAATATTTGTTATTTTAGCATTAAAGTACTGCAACGTTGCAGGTACATCGATACTCAAGAAGAAATATTAAGAAAATATAGCTTATTAGAAAACAAAAACAACGAACGAATCAGTAACTTAGGAAAATACATAAAGAAAAAAAGTACAAAATCAGGGATAAAGAAAGCCGTACAAAAAAAACAGAAAATATACTGACCGATATCTGTATATTAGTCATCGTTTATAAACCTTTTCTAAAAAGTGCAACACAATTTTAAAAACGTACAGCACGATAATCCAGTGTACGAAATTCAGGGAAATTAAACCAGCACGAGGAAATTGTGAAAATTGCGATTTTCTGCGGCGTTGAACTGAGACGAAAAATTCAACAAAAATTAAGTAAATTTTCTGCACGAAGATAATTGAAACGAACATTAAATACCATTAATTTGCAACAACTTGTGAGACATCAATGAAGCAAAATGACATAAGAACATCTTGAAAACATTCAAATTTGGTACAGTATACTTGAGAGCAGAGTACACGAGTATACTGAACTGCGGTCAACTCCAACATGTTTAACTATAGCACAATTATAAAAAATATCATGCATCTGGGAGTCTTTAACAATGAGAAGATAAGTTCCAGCAACGAAGCTTACGTAAGTTATTGTCTAGTGAATATATGATTTTAATTAAATGACCACATCACACATCGAAAACCAGTTACACAATTGAGAGTGTGAAGCACTGCTGAGTAAAGCAGAGTGCCGTGGATGATGTCAGGGAGTCCTGCTATGATGTTAACACTTAATTTGATGCTCATCCACAAACTACTGGACAAGCGAAAAATGTCCATTAACTATGTACAATATACATCTCATCAACTGTTGAGGTAAAGTGTCGAAAAATACATTTATTTTCATGAGGCCATATATTGCGCGCTGTAACAAAATCGAAATAAAATAAAGAAATCTCGTAGAATTTTCAAGTCAACGCTACTAGGAATGTTAATCTTCCATCTAGATATTGCAAATTATTTCAATTCAAAATGTTAAATAATGTAAGCTAAAGCAATTTCTGATTTTCAACACCTGGCTAATTAAGGCTATATGAACAGAACACGAATTCAGTTGTGTACTGCTGCTCCTAAACTTCAGAGGATCCTTAACTAGGATTTATGAACCCCAGGGAATGAGGGAGTGTATCTTAAGGACGTCGTTGGTTTATGAAACTCAAAACTGAAGTTGTGATCTTTTACGAAGCACTAACACTATTATGTGTATTATAGCACAATTCAAGTCTCAAAAGTTGAAGGTTCGTGGAAAAGTTTACCATCCACAAGGCCTGATGGGGAATAGCATTAAGGAAATCTTGGAAAAGTAAGCAGAGTTCTGCAAGCCAGATCAAGCACCTGGCTTGATCCAAAATTCATTACAGAAAACGACTGAAAATATCAAGAAATGAACACAAACGCGGAGAAATAGTAAAAAGCAAAAAGGCTCACATTGCGCTGTGTCGAGGTCCATGAGTGGGTTTCCCAGCGGGATTGCTGAGGTTGTTAGCGTTTGAAAGGCGCCTTGTGGTGGAAGGCGAGGTGGAGTTGGGGGTGGATGGCAGTTCGGGGGAACCTCCACGCGATCCAGCTCGTGATCCTGCCCGTGATCCAGTTTGTGATCCAGTTCTGGACCCACCTCGTGATCGGTTCACCGCCGTCATTTGCTGCTCCTCGGACGAGACTGTAAAAAAGGACATTACATTTATTGTATTCACATTTAACTCTGGAGCACTGAACATGGTTATAGTTTGCCTGAGGCTAGTGACATTTATACCCATGTTCAGTGCTTATTCTCTAAAGGTTGTAGTACAACCTTATCGTTTATTGTCAGTTATTAAGTATCTTAGTCTAGTTAACCGTAGAGCACTGAACATGGGTATGGAAGTCACTAGCCTCGAGCAAACTACACCCGTGTTCAGTGCTCCATGGTTAACTAGACTAATGATACTTAATAGAAAAAATGATACAATAAACGACAAGAACACTCCCTTGCACCACAACCTTAAGAGAACAAGCAATGAATGAGCAGGTTAGACAAAGCACACCAATCCACAGAGTACTGGCAACTCGGCCCTCTGAATGACATTAAAAATTGAGGGAAGTAGACACCACAAATTGAGTGAAAGTTCACCAGCACAAAATGCTCTTCACGTCAATAAAAAAGAAAGAACAAATTAACCCAAAAACCGACACAACGCCAGCCAAATAGAAGTGCCCATAAGGAAACACTGTATCAAGAGTGCAAACCAGCAATGGCAGTTACCGTCTCTTTTCTAGTCGAAGGAAGAAAATATTTGATGCATTGAAAGAGTCTAAGGCAAAAATTAACATGCACACCAGCATGATATCATAAAATATTTTCTGCTCTTATTTAAATAATGACGTGTCCCGAGTACCGCCTTTTTTAATGTGAGAATGCTGCATTCCATGACGATACTTTTCAAGTAAAAAGAGTAAAAGCGTATACTGACTTGGTCTCTCGTCAAAGAAAGTGTCGAAGACGACAAAGTTGTTGATCTGCGGCACATGCGTCACCAGCTTGTAGTGCTTCTTCAGGAAGCCTAGGAACTTCTCTGACGGCTTATCAACAGCCATGTGGCCCGCCTCTACTCCTTGATCCTGCCCAAACACATCAAATTAGACATCGTAATGATTACCATCAGGAAACACAAATATTCCTCCCAAGAAGACTTTCTTGATAATGTCATTTGCCTCTTCCTCCTGTGCAGGTTCTTGTATACTCACCATAACGCATGATTGACAATGAGCCCAAAGTGTGGTCTTAACCCTTTCCATCCTGTTAGGACATATATGTCTCAACAGAGAGCAAAAGCCGGATCGAAAAGGTCACAGTACAGGGTGGCCCATAAGTTACTGACCCTTTTAAAAACACTATAACTATAAACTAGTTAACAAGGATAAGTGTTCACTGTTGGTAGTATATATACACAAAAAAACTTTCAAATCCCCTCTTCAATATAGAAGTAACCTGATCTCTCTACCATTCTTAGTTCTATAGTTATAGCGTTTTTAAAAGGCTCAGTAACTTATGGGCCACCCTGTATAAGCTTGTTCACCCTAATACGACCATGAGTGGTGTCAAGAAATACCCCTGAAGAAAAAGGAACTCGTTTATCAGAGATGTAAAGTTGAGATGAAGTGCATCACGAGACAGGAGCGCCTGAAATGAAGCTGTTGAGTATCTGCTCCGCAATAGGAAATGGAAATTGATTCTAAGTGACCTGAATAGAAATGAAATCCGGCTACGTGTTATTTGTTCGTAATGGTAAACAACAGAGGTGGAAATGATGTCCACGTTACTCATCAAATTTATGAAAAACCTGTAAGAATATTCCGCACCATCTGATCCTCTACCATGAGGGAAAGTAACGAACTTTTAACACACCTGCAGGAAAGAACTATCCATCAGATACAATGCACTAGATGGACGGTAATCACCTCTCTGGGTCACGGATAATTCAACAGCAAAGACAGTGAGATATCTCAGTAATAACGTTTTTTTCGATCATTACACATTAATTTTTACGGCCTGCAAATTTTCAAGCATTAATATTGAAATTGGACTCGAAATATTCACACAAATTGAACTTCCACTGTTGTACGACAAGGCATCAATAATGTGCCTACACGTCGATCTCAGTTAGAATTGGACTGCACAACAAACTCTTAGATTTTTACATTTAATCTATAATAATTGAGGATTGTTTAAACCTTCAAGTATCGAAATTCGACTAAATATACATACGGGGAGTTTATAAAGAACATGAAAATTGAAAAGCGTATGAAAATGAAGCGACCATTATTTGAATGCTAACGGTAGGTGTGAAAGTCATTGTTTAAAACAGTCATCTCGTTCAACAGCAGCCCACAATTGTAGACTCACTTCATCCACTACACAAGTTTATTGTAACGAACTCATTAAGCATCAGAAGCAGAGACGTGGCAGTATAGTACATCACTTACTGTCGTATCTAATAGAGACACCATTAATTACCCTAGGCGTTGCCTAATATTATGACACTGAAGGATTACACAGAACTGTATCTGCTACTAGAATGATGAAGACATCTGGCGAACCTCGAGCACACGGTCGGAGACGCACTGAGGTACGAGGCTGACGACTGTCAATGTGGTAGAGCGATTATTAAATCCTTTCCCCTGAACACTAAGGTAGTGAAAAAGCTTACCCATGAACGTGGTATGCATACACCACACATTAAGAATTACTTAACATTAATGTGCTACTCGTGCTGCCACTAACCCGCAACATGGCATCGAAGAGCCTCTTGCCATAGCCACGACGCTGTCTGCTCTCATGCACGTAGAAATCAAGCACGCACAGAGGTGCCACCTCCTTCGTTTGACGGTCCTGGTCCAGCAGGAACAGCTTCTTTCGTCCAATTTTCAGCATGCCGACCACCATGGTCGCACGGCTGTCGTACAAGTATCATAAAAAAAGTCAACCTCATGGAAACACTAATACAAATGAAAGTCATCACACAGAATAACGAAGCAACGTCACCAGAATCTTCAATCTGATAATTGTAACTTGGCGCCAAACAAAACAAAACTTTGCACAGAGTAACAACCGAACTGGCGCTGTCTCTCATCCGTGGGTGACGTCACCGAGACCGACACTGTACGAACAGTAGAAAATAAAAAAGTGACCAGCTTGGCTTACGATCCAATATTTCAGTGTATCTGATATAATTCAGAGTATATTTCAGCGCATCTAAAATCATAGACAATACTTGGTGGCCTAAGGTGAAGCAAGGCTAAATTTGATTGGGTTCTGAATTAAAAGTACTGAAACTGCAGCGTTTTACTCGTTCTATGAAGTATAAGCTCTGCAGCCTCGATATGAAAAATCATGACATTCTGGTGAGAATTGTGTCCAATACTTACATAGATAAAAATATCGGCCCATTGTAGGAAACGCGTAAATGATAAATAGGTAGTTTTTAATTGTGCTGAGGAACTCGACAAAAGGATCGCTTAAAATGAAAATAAAATGGATTTGCACCGATAATATGAGTGAAGAAGACAAGGGAAAGAATTTATTGAACTAAAAAAAAAGCGTTCGCTGAAATGAAGTGTGGGCCAAATTCCCTAAATCAGAAAGATAATTTAAAAATAAGACTTTCCTAAATTTCAGCAAAACTTCACATTTTTACGATACTTACAACGACCTAACTATTAAAACACAGTCACTTATACCAGAGCAGAGAAGCTGGGCAATTCTTTTTGTTCCTTAACCCCCGCACACAAACACCGTTCACAACACCAACTTCCTGGTATTGGTGACCGCTACGTTACTTGTCAATCCTTAACTCACAATCCTGAAACTGCGTACACATAAATACGCAAGTTTAATTACACAAAATACAAAGTAAATCGCTGTGTGTTGAGACTACATTTCCCATTCTAATTTTCTTAATTTTAGATGTCACAACTTTATTCCTCACATATCTAGAGTAAACTGTGTGCGTTTTTTAAAACCAATGTTTGACCACCCTAAAATTGGAACATCTCGTAGGGACCTGAGGATATTTTGTACTTGCCATCGTGCATCACAAAATGATGTGTAAAAGAATACACAATAGACTGCCCATAATTTCATTTCAGTAACAAAAGAAATTACCGAAACTTGAAAAAAAAATTCAGTTACTTTCCAGGTCATAGCGTCCAAAATTTCTCTAAGTTTCTTGTGTAAAAAGCACGAACAGAACTCATTGAATCTTATTCCAACGATACAAGCTTTGAAATAACAAGTAATGTCGCGTAAATACCACACACTATGCAACAACGTAAACCAGTTTCAATTCACTTATATTGAATTACGTAGCTGCGTCATAAAGCTGTTTTTGTATTGTACGCCGGCACTTTAATCTGCTCATTGTGACCAGTAGGAGTCCATGCATCTCGTAAATCCTTACACGTTTTCAGCGAAATTCATCAAATTTTCAAACTGATTTTCTTGAGGTCTTTACGGCTTGTATTTTTTATAATGCTCTGAATTATTTAATACCTAAGCAAAGGTTAAAATGTATAAAAAGATAAAATAGCGGATGACATATGCCATCAGTAACAGGTAAAGGAACACATTACCTGGTGGGGTCGTCCTCCTTCAGGAGGTATAGGAGGTGGTCGGAGTTCTGGAGCTTCTCTGACGTGGTGATCACATTGCTCAGCCCTTGTGCAAACGCAGACGCCTCACCAATTGTGTTGATGATTTCATAGAGTTGTTGGTACTCCACCCTGCACACATCAGATCCCGTCAATAACCTTAACTCGGAGGTAGTTCACGTACTAAGCTTAATGAGATAATCTTGCTAGATGAGGTGCTAATCTATCAGAAAAATCATGTGTAAACACAATTAAAAATGCATTACTGTTTGCATCAAGATATAATGCTGATATTAATATGGGTTTCAATTATCCATGCACAGTAGAACTGAAAAAGTAAAGAAAACAGTTTCAGCTTGACACTCAAAAATTAACGTAATTCGTAAAACGATAATTTCGAGAAATCGTAAGATTGTTTGCAACCCCGTTTTAAATATTAATGTATCACAGAAATAAGATTTTGAAGAAGCACATATTTACGTTTTTGTTCTAAATAATCCGGAAATATTTTACGTGATACTATCGTGATGAGTAGGCATGTTTTACGCACTCTGACGCAAGAAACAGTTCTCTTCCATGTGTTTATTTATGAAGGAAAATAAACTATTATTTTCATCTGCTGATATCGTGAATCTACTAATTTCCTTCATAGTCATTATAAGCGCAAAACGGTCAACTACCCATGTCCTCTAAACGTATTCTCTCATACACGATTTCTTAAGAATACATAAATGGCGTAATAAGGAATGCAGTTTTCAGCACACGTTATTGAAGTCTACACCGTCAAGTATAATTACAGCTTACAGTTGTATTGAGCCTAATAAGAGTATCCACTTGCTCCGTGTCTTAACAGTGACAGGGTGTACATCAGCGATGCAAAAATTAAACTATAAAATTGACGGACATAGCATCGAAAACACTGAAGAGGATGCTTCCACAAACCACGTCCTCACTCTTGGCAAAAAATAGCGGAAGCAGAAGCATGACATGTCTCCATACAAACCTAAACCTGACTAGTGCAACGAGTTTCACCATCTCTGAAGCCACGGGCTAGGAGCTATTTTCCTGAAGATCCATGTTACAAGAAGATAAGAAGCTCCTACTGCTACACCAGGTAACCAACCCACACTGACTGCTACACCAGGTAACCAACCTACACTGACTGCTACACCAGGTAACCAACCTCCACTGACTGCTACACCAGGTAACCAACCTCCACTGACTGCTACACCAGGTAACCAACCTCCACTGAAGAGCAAGTCTAACACACGCGCTGCTATAAGACAACGCTGCTTTCAACCAACATTCAAACAAGTCATGAATCAGTAATGCCAGGTTCGTAAGTATGAAAAGTAGGCATGTGGGTAATTACAACTGTACGAAAGTAAACTATAAATAAATAAACGAGCAACCGTGCGACTGCAAGTATAAGCGATGATCCTACTTAACACGTTGCCTCCGATTGCCTGACTGGTGTAAATCTTCACTTTGTACGCATAGTCACTAGAAGGATCTGAAAAAATTACAGAACCTAACATAAGTGGTCCACATACGTACCACTTCGGAGTCAACGTGTTAAGAGACAGACTTATTTAAGTTGAAGTGTTTCAAATTCTTATCATAAAATCCTAATTAGCATTCATTGATGAGCGCTGGGATTCAAATGGTTTTATTTTAAAATACTTGGTATCATAAGCTTCTAAAACAGACTTGTGCAATACTAATTACTAAATTCTATTGAACATTACAAGCTAGGAAATGATTAAGAATGCCTAATGTTGTCTCACTAAACGACTTCCATCTGATCGCTATCAGGTTTCCATATAACTAGCAACGTTAGGCATTGATAGCATGATCTTTTATATTCCTTGTACCTACTTCTCAAATTTAGGTCTATGATTCTTGAGTATTTTTTATATTTTAATATAATTTAAACTGCTAAACGAAACTCACTTTTCATTAAGCATTATATAATCTAGTCTTCAAATTACATAATTAGGTATTTATATCCGAAAGCGAAAAAAGATTGTTCAAATTCAGAGGTAATTTTCATTTCCTAATTCTCTGATACGTAACCCAAATGACGCCTTAATTGAACGAGCAAAAGATAAGATTTCTATTATTTCTCAGTGCGCTACAGAATCATTTAGATTTCAAGACTAAGAGAGCACTTCCATCCATTGTGAGCCCACACAGCCAGGAGTTGTGAGCTTCAGGAGGTGGAGACTGGAGTGGCAGGCGTTACAGCCTCCGCACTACAGCACAGGGACGCCAGTGTGTGAGTCATGATGGTAGTATTGGAGCTGAGCGAGAAACACGTCACGCTCTCAAAACTATCCGACCTCACAGTCCTTGAGTTAACATCTTGTCATCACATGCATGAATATAAGGTTTAATATCCGTGCTATGATTTCGAGCCGTGAAGCAAAG
This sequence comes from Trinorchestia longiramus, assembly GCA_006783055.1. Lineage (NCBI taxonomy): Eukaryota > Metazoa > Arthropoda > Malacostraca > Amphipoda > Talitridae > Trinorchestia > Trinorchestia longiramus. The sequence continues at coordinate 60,315 of VCRD01001084.1, forward strand.
ATATGAAGAAATGACCTAAACATTGAGACCATGACGAAGTGTTCGCAATTAAAACGCGTCACAATGCAAGGTGCAGTGCGAGTCAAGACTTGCCGCCGAGCGTGAGATGATGTTGAAGACTCCACTTCTCAGTGAGGAAAAGAATGTATCTAGAAGTCTAACCTTCCAAAGAAATGGCAACACACTTTAAGAGAGGCAACATGAATTCCTCGTGATTTACAAGAGCGTTGGCACGATGGCAAAGAGCGTAGTGCCGTTGCATGACTGCTTGTCCCCACACTGCTGCCCACACCACTCAAACACTGCAAACAGTTAAGTTTTACGCTCATCCGTGATCCCACCTGGTCAAACTATTAAATGATTGGCCAACTATTTACTTCTGCCCAGTAGAGAGCGAGCGAAGCGTGGCACGGAATAAAGCAGACAAATATTTAGCTGGGAACAATAGCTCCTGTTACGATGTGTCTAGGAAACTCCATCACTTGGTAAACACAATCCTATTGCGAGATTTTCAAACGTGTTAAAATCAGCTCAATATTTTTATTGCAAATAGACAGTAATATAGCTTTCAAGCTTACAGAAATATGGTAGACCTGACTAAACATGACCAGTATATATACGTATATATACAGAGTGAAAGAACATAACTTCCTTTTTTCGAAGCGCTTTTGGATTGAAAAAAAAAGGAAGTTATGTTGTCTCACTCTGTATGTTGATTAATCGCTGTCCATCGCGTTCAAACTCACAAGACCGAAATAACCAAATGAAAGTTTCACCACAAAGGTTTCGAACTTCGAACGAACTGTGCGTACAAAACAGTTTTGAAAATTTGGCTTTTGTCTAAGAAAATCTGGTTGCAATAGTTCCTAATTCTACAAAAAGTGCATTAGCTCGTAAAATTGTCCGGCAAAGAGGTAGTTTCGCAGACGTCTAGTATTACAATAGAAGAGTCTTAGTTTGTGAAAGCACTACGAAGAAACGCATTGCAACATCAGAAGCCCTAGTTTTCCCAGAGAACTTCGTACTTTAGGGTCTTTGTATCACTGCCTTTCAGTTCATAGGAACTACTCATAGCTTAAATTAATCGGAAATTGATGAGAGAGGGGAAAGTAAGGTTGTTGGAGGGAGCACAAATTGAATAAGAGCCTGTGACAAAGAACACGTTGCGTGGCTGGCAACTGGAAGACAAGACAGGCGTGGGAGAACAGGAATACGTGTAGGTTGTGACGTAAACACTGCAGTCAGGAAATTAGAGGTACAACAATTCAGATACTTATATACGGGCCAAAACTGAGAAATAAAGACTGCTCACATGGAATACGAAATAACTACATATAATCCTTTGGAGGTAAGAAAGAAATGAACTTAACACGTTGCCTCCGATTGCCTGATTGGTGTAAAACTTCACTTTGTACGCATAGTCACTTGAAAGATCTGAAAAAATTACAGAACCTAACCTAAGTGGTACACATACGTACCACTTCGGAGTCAACGTGTTAAAGTTAGTTAAATGTAACTTTACTCTCTACTTTATTACGTATAACGAGTTGAAGTTCACTGATGAAATACGGGTTGCACTGTTGAGAAACATTCTATTGCCAAAACAAATGTTGCACAAATACATTGGAACTGTAAGGAAGACACGAGAAGAGCAAACACGAGCGCATGTCACACAAGCAAGCACAGCTACACGCATGCAGGCTCTGTGTAACACCGGCAGTGCGTGGCACCATTCAAGAGTGATGCAGGAAGTAAACTATTGCTCTCCTACTACTACTACTCACGGTGATGCGTTTCTTTTCTTGTTACTTCAAATCTCGAACTGCTAGCAGTAATTTCACCTCACTGATAGGTAGGCACCGACAAACATTCCTAGACAAAACCATAGTCATTTGCAACTATCAAGTGCAATATGTAATGGGAATAAGTTTAATAAGTCATGACTGCTCTAATGCTACTGTGCATGACTGCTACAAAACCGTACCTCCTTCTCTCTCCTCTAGCTTCTTCCAAAGCTTCCAAATCCTGAGACAATTTAAATTAATTGCGTTATATCACTTCAGTGAAAGCAATGCTAATATTAAATTACATGAAAAGTCAAAGGAGTCTAACAATCATTAAATATCACTATACTTAAATCCCAAGATAATTATTTTTTTCAAGAGCCTCGGTTTATAATATAAGCAGCATATACCACCGTTGGTTCACCTGAACAGATGCTATTCTTGTAAGCTCCTACGCACCTGCTAAGGAAAGTTACCTCCAAATTGAAACAACTTTCAAGGAATACATGAGTGCAAGAATGAGGCATGAGTCCAGCGATGACTCATTATTATGAGTCACGTGAGACGTTCCCACACGTGGGACAGCGCTGACATGATCGTTATGTGGGTGCGGGTGTGGGTGTGGGTGTGGGTACCCCAGTGTAACCCCGTGTACAATGACGTCTAAAGAAGACGTGCAGAGCAAACGGTGACGCAAGACTTTATTTCCTTAATCCTTATGAGCAAACCTCAACACAAATCAGTGTTGTGTAATAAGTGATGCTTATTCTGGCATGCTGACACGGGGGTGTTGAAAGTTCCTCTCCAGGTCTACTGACGAGCACGACAAACACGTCAACACGCACCTTTTGCATATCATTAAGCATCTGATAAATGCTTAACACACCAAGTCATTCTGCGCGAGCTGTGGATATCCTACACGGTGTCTTTCAATGGCATCGAAAATACCTCGAGTTTTGTGTGTATTTTAAGACGTAGATAAATGTTCTATTGAATATCGGATCATTAATTAATACCTCGCACCGCAAACCAGTAAATTTACTGAAGCAAGAGCAAGATTATTTCTTCCTTAAAACTTCTTTCCGAGGTGAACAAAAGTTGGAGCTCTAAAAATTAATGACTGGGTCAAGATTCCCGCCACTCACAACACAAGAATGATTTTTATGAAGGAGCACACAAAGAAACATTCTTAACAACACCAGATGAAGGGCAAAGTCAGGAAGTAAGTAGAAGTGCCTGCTGGTGAAGTAAAAACTCGTACAACCTCATAAGGTAAAGAGGATATAAATGTAAGCTTTGATGAAGAATTCGAGCAGATTGACTCGCCGCTTGAACAGAACAGCAAGGAACGAACAGGGACTTCATCAAACAAACACTCGTACTCCAGCACTTGCACGCGTCTACGTCTGAGTTCTTCCTGTAGTAATTAGCCAGTCTATTGTCATGCATGAGGTGGTCTAAATCAGCGTGTTCGATCATTGCAATAATGTGTGCAAGTCACACGCCACGCAACAGCGTACGTACTTTGTATTATTTCCACTGCAACGGGTAGAGATGTGTTCCTTTAAATGCACTGCAACGGGTAGCGATGCGTTCCTTTAAATAAAGTGAGGTGTATTTGTAATCGGCATTTCTCCATTTAGGCACAGGACCAAAATCAGTCTACCAGTACCTCGCTATATTGAAAGCAAGAAACAGTTCATTGCAATCTTATTCCTGCGTGAAAGCATCCAGAAGAACAGCATATGAACGACAGAAACCGTTGAGTCGGAGCAGTAGTTACTGACCAGTAGTCTACCAGCAGTAGTTACTGACCAGTAGTCTACCAGCAGTAGTTACTGACCAGTAGTCTACCAGCAGTAGTTACTGACCAGTAGTCTACCAGCAGTAGTTACTGACCAGTAGTCTACCAGCAGTAGTTACTGACCAGTAGTCTACCAGCAGTAGTTACTGACTCTTCAGAAAATGGACATTAGTAATCGAGGGTCATAGAACTGAAGTGCTCCGTAGAGCAGTGGCATACATGCATGCTGCAACACTTAACCCTTAAACCTTTCAAGTCTGGTGATACAATTTCATGCTTCCGAAAAGGTCATGTTTAATGCGCGGTGGTAGAGAAAGTATTAAAACATTTTAAACATTGAGTTCCTGCGCTGCTCAGCAGCACAAAATTTGTACCGCCATCATAAATGTAAGAAAACATTACTAAGAATCCATAAATTTTTAAACATATTTTACACTTCCCATCAAAAGTATGAGCCTGAAAGGGTTAAATGACAATATTTCTTCCAGAAAAGAGAAATCCAACACAACCACATGCTGCTAAATGACTGACCGTATGCTGGAAGCGTGTGAGCAAGCACAACCGTAACTAGTTCTAAATGTGTTCAGTACAGTTCTGAGTTGAACAACACTTTATACTTTGTTCATCATATTTTTCCAAATAGAACATCGACCTTCGGGTCGTTAACGGGTCAAAAAACAGGCAAACAAGCTAAACGCAACACACAGAACTGCAGCTAGCCAAAGACAAACATCATTGATTGCCGGTGCCGAGTGGGCGGCAGGCTGCTGTGTTGCACTGCACCAATCATGAAGCTAAAGTTCCAATATTATTATTATTATTATTATTATTATTATTATATTCCTAGTTTAATCCCCGCAGCCACAACATTGAAGTCCCAATAATTAAAATATTATAACCTAAAAATTTATGAAACTGCTGTACTTTTACAAAATAAAATTAGCAATAACAATGTTGTTGTGTGCGTTGCTACAAAACAAATCGCTTTGAAAACACTATTTCAGTGTTCCAGACGCAGTGATTGATCCCAAGCTAAAACAAGCGACGCAACACACAGAAAAGCATGCCATCAACGTTAAGAGACACACACCTACAAGAACAACACGCAGCCAAGTAAATAAAACACGAGTTCTTGTATATTCAGGATTCAAACTCTGCATCAGTTGTAGTAACAAATTATAAACTCTCCGTGAATTGCCGACATTGCAATGTAGCAATATAATTAGGATGTAAACATTGCTTCTAGCACGTATTTTTTCTACACGTGTGACCTATGAAAAGTCAGATGATTTATGTACTGGAGGCGGGATATGTGTTGCAAGACCGCAGCAAGTAGAAACATTTCTTGCAAAACTAAATAGAAAATTTCTAAAGTTTCGTCTTTAGAAATTGTCCCGACAGAATGGAAGTTCTGTATATATTCATGAAAAATATTAATTTAAAACAATAATTTGTGGTCAATCTTTACTATGAGATGCAAACTCGGAACCACAAATGTAACAAAGTATTGTGGTGGCACCCTGTGGAGTACACAATCCTGCAGCTCCATGTATGGAAAATGGTGCCTACAAAAAAACTATCCGAATTGTAAACCGCGGAATTTTCACGGGTTTATACTAGTTTTAATCATATGTAATAGTATAAACCACAGAGTGTGACCCCTATATACGCTGAAAACGTCATAACAATGCCAAGTGGTACTGAAAATTTAAAACTGTGGCATCAAAATCAAGTATCAACGAATCAGAAAAACACGAGAACAAGACACCTCCGACAGAATGGAGGCACAGCTGCCAGACATGGAGGCACAGCTGCAAGACATGGAGGCACAGCTGCAAGACATGGAGGCACAGCTGCAAGACATGGAGGCACAGCTGCCAGACATGGAGGCACAGCTGCC
>VCRD01001084.1:78139-102238 GCA_006783055.1 Trinorchestia longiramus
CTTTCACTACTCTGACCAAATGGAATCTCGAGAATCAATGGCAAGATAGCGAAGAAAACTATCATTCACACACAAGAACCAAATTACTTGACGACAGAACAACAAAAGACATCTCCTGAAATGTAAGATTTGTAATTAGAACAAAAGCTTCAAAGCGATGGAATAAAATTCACAGACACACACAGGGATATGCCAGCGTAAAAGCAAAGAAAACTCAGTAAATATGAGTAACCATATAAAATAACTGTTAAAAGTAACTATTGGAAGTAAGAATTTAAGCGCTGCCATCAGTACGGTCCTCAACACTAGCCACGTCTGTATTCTTTCAGTGATTCAGAAGCCAAAATAAGATATTCAATCGCACAATTAATTTCGCTTGTCTATCAGTGAACTGAGCTTCAAGTTAAAGACCTGTAACTTTCCTCAAGATTGCTTTCCTACTTGTTCTCTTAGTTAAATCCTTCCAACTGTTACATGGCGCACCTAAAAATAGAAATCCTCCCTCGAAGTGAAGAAAACATCAAAGGCCACAAGAAGAAACACATAAGAAGAACAACGACCCAATTAAGCAAGAATTTAGGAGATCAAAGCTCGTCTACCTTACAGCTTTTTCTAGTTTTTGCTGGCAGTAGGCGAGCAGTGTTCTTACATCGCTCTCTACGATGCTGTTTAGAGAGAAGAAGTGCAGTAAGTGAACAACTTGTACATCATCCTTCTCAACACTTTATGAACTTCCATGGCAACTACGTGTTGCAGTATAAAAGCCTGGTGAGTTCACTTTACTTTGTTACGAGTTATTTCTTTACCATAACTCGAGACGCTATTCCGTCCATTATATTATACCTCCCTCGTGTCCCATATCTTACACGATCTCTGTTTTCCCTCAAAAAATCTTCCCGCTCTAAACAACTAGTATTTTTCAGTTGCTCTTCAACGGTATAGTTTAAGGAACTATTTTAATCTAGGTACGCAATAAAATACTACAAAAGCAACACTCTCAAACATGCCTAGTTTTCCGATGTTCGGTCATAAACTGCTGCACCCAAATGTCTATTGGATCAAGCCCCTGACAACATAATATCTACCTTTACCATCTATTCAAAACCATGACTAACTCCTCGGTATGAATCACGAGAAGCAGGAAAGAAATTCTGTTCGTGGTGTTTGGAACAAAATTGGAAGCCAGTTTACGAGTCATTTTATCACGCGTAGATTAGCGTTGTTAGAGCATGCAGCAATGCATGTTAAATTAAATCTGGACACGGCAACGTGAACACACCCCAGCATCTGGACACGCCTGAAGTGCATTCACAATTAGCAATGAGGCGGTTAGGTGTGCGCTTTAACAACTCACGTATTCGTATTACAGCAACACGCAGAGTTAATGTAAACACGTAGACTTTGTTAGGTGCAGAGATGCTGGAAACTCCATCGTGAACTACACATGCACTCAACATCACATCTCAACTGAATGTTTCTGTTCCACCTCTAACTGAAGTGGCATCATCGAGTCCACATTACTAATAAAGCTTCAAAAAGCATTCACACTCAAACCTTCGCCAGTGTACAGTTAAGAAAAACATTTTGTTCACGACTATCGCTTTAGTGCTTAATAAAAAATAAAAAAATTTGGCAAATACGCTTTCTATGTTAAATCTACAGGAAAAAGAGTATTACAATATGCATTAATGTAAAAAATCCAATGAAAAATCAATAAGAAGGAATGCCTTAGAAAACAATCAAAAACAAGTTTCCAACACTGAGGTTTATTTTTCTGTGCTTTTTTAAATATAAATGTGAGCACATTGACAAACTGCTAAATGCTTCAAGGTAAATGACGCATTTTGTAACCATCGTTTATACGTAGAGCAACATCCTTACATAGATTTAAATTTCTTAACAATTGCACCCATAGCAGAGATCCTGTAATTGGTGGCAGCAGTTACGCCATACACCTTCACTTCACGACTATACAATCCTTCATAAAGATGGCTGATGCAAACCTCAGCTCCAGGCACCATCTCAACTTGTCACCTTCATAACAAACTTTAAACTTAATTTCCCATCAAGTATACAGTACAGATACATTGAATTTTCAAATTTTTAGAGTTAATATCTTGAGCTTAGTCATGACGGTGCAAGTGAACACACAAGTACTGTGTCCTGCTACATGGAGTAGGTACCGTCATACTGATACAACATTTGCTACAACTAAAATTACGTTTTCTTAGTTCCTGTACTAATGAATGGTCAACAGAGCACGACCTCCAACCGCTCCAGCACAAGCTGTGTCAACTAAACAGCAACGCGGTTCTTCTTTATTTTTAGTTTCTCTTCACCCACAAAGTACGCCCGTTCAGAAGAAAGGTTTTGCATATTAGTGAAACTTGATAGAAAATTACGTTGATTGAAAATCAACGATCTAGATCACGTGATCCTTACTCAATTTTAAGTTTTAAACTCACGTTTAAAGTTAAGTTCCTTAGTTGCCAAATAAGAAGCCGGATCATTAGCTTGTAGAGAAAATCTTGTGCTTCTGCATGCACGGTCGTCGCAAAAGGTAAACTTTTGGAATGTAGTTTGTCGGGTAACATTTTATCATAAATTGAATCCATCACAATTCCATAGATGAGAAACTTCTATATGTTCTGCCTTGCAGGGATACGCGTATTAAAACTAATATTCGAAGTTAACATTCGAGTGAGAAATTCTTCCATTTTTCCCAATGATTACCAGCAGTTCCGGATACCAGCAGTACCGGATACCAGCAGTCCTGGATACCAGCAGTTCTGGATACCAGCAACGAAGTATTTATCTTCGACTAACGCTATGTAGGCGATCAATGCTAGTAAAGCTATCCTGCAGGAACAGTTGGGCAAGCATGACCTAAGATTCTATTTATTGAACTATAACTATTATAGACATCGCTGCCGCCCGGGAATACTAACAAAAATTAAAGCGAAGCGACCGACGTGCAAACTGTGACTCACGTCAAAACGGTGCCGCACCCCCAGTGCTAACCAATCCTTCCTGCATCCCTCTGCTGTACTCACCTGTATCTTGTCTTCGAATTCCATCCTTTAATTATGAGAGAGTTGTCCACTTTCGAAATATCCTCAAGGAGAATATTTCTGACGTCAAACCTGAATTCCATCTCTGCTGTTCAAAATACAGTGACAAATAGAAGCGGTGCAAGCTGGGTGTGTTCAGTTGTGAACACTACAACGAACTGCGACTTGCTGTATATGCATCCACTGCACCAACACGACTGGCACTAGCAGACGAATTTCTCACACCCAGTCGACGCAGCAGCTCAGCACGCACTGATCGATTTCATCAAAGAAAATTGTACAGCTACTCTGGGAAACGGCAACAAATGTTCAAGATGTATAATAATACACAATAGCTAATTTCTTTTGGCACGGTGTGAAAGGCTACTATAAGGACTGCAATAATATTAAATTCTCTATCTTGAACCTTAATACTTTGGGTTTGTTATTTTGAGATAGTTCTTATTTTAATAAGGAGATTAATATGGGCTGCTGTATATTTTGTTAGTCCTGTATTTACCACTTATTCAAAAGAACTAACCCATAATTTCTAGAGAGCAGTACAATTATTCCCATTGGTCCTTTTTTGGGGTGAATTTAAATTAAAATTGTTCACGTAATACCTTTCATATTGTTCGCATGGATTTTGGAAATTTAGTTGTAAGGCTATCGATGTTGCCGTCAGAAGAAGTTTTTAGAATCCTAAAAATTGTACCGAAAGTTTAAACGAAGATTTATAAACAGTGACACTGTAAATGATTAGAGAATAACAATGTATATCCTTTTTTAGTACTTAATATTTCTGGATTGAATCAATTAATGCTTTTTATATGAAGCATGAATGTAATGATAAAATTATCAATAAGTTGAAGTAAAACTAATATCAAAAGTTTATATCAAGCTCAGAACGTAGGATACATGCTAAGGTACACAAGCAGTTTGATGCTGTTTAATATAAAAAGCGAAGAATACGATACAAAATTAGACTCAAAAGCGGTTACTTACGAAAGATGAATTGCGTACATCCCAGATTTGCTTCAAATGGAAAATTGGCCGATTAGCTTGTAGAGAAAATCTTGTGCTTCTGCATGCACGTTCGTCGCAAAAGGTGAATTTTTGGAATGTAGTTTGTCGGGTAACATTTTATCATAAATTGAATCCATCACAATTCCATAGATGAGAAACTTCTATCTGTTCTGCCTTGTAGGGATACGCGTATTAAAACTGACCTTCGAAGTTAACATTCGAGTGAGAAATTCTTCCATTTTTCCCAATGATTATTTTAATTTTAAGTGCATGTTGTACCTCACCACCGCTTCCACTGTTTGTTACCTCACCACCGCTTCCAGTCTTTTACCTTACCCCTGCTTCCACTATAGTAAAGAAGTTGGTTACGGTTGTTTGTCCTGTACGGTACTTGGTTCGAGTCGTAACGAAGCACTCAAACTTTTCCTGATTGTGACGCAGGGGACCAGGAAGACTAAGTGACAAGCTGACTACTTCATCAGGAATTCCAGTTTATCCTTCCGTGTCTCTACGTCTACTCTCTAAACAGGACGGGAACAGTCAGTGAAAGCATCATGACTAGTTTTAAAATCTTAGTTTCAAAAATTGAGACTACAATTTATATGTACTGTACAATTCATTGTAAATAAAGTTCTCGTTTTTCATTCGGATCACAACGATGGCAGCCACTCATTTGTATATATACGACTAATATATTCAAAATTCACACTGGTTGCTCAAGTCAGTGTTATCCCAATTAACGAAGTCTAAAATTCATTAACGCAGAACGTACAGAAAAATGTTCTCAAAAAATGCTTCACATTCAAATGCGACACTAATTTCACGATCATTGAAGTTAGTTGAACGATAGTTGAAGTTCAAATTTAATTCAACCAAAGTTTTCCTAAGCCAATCATACATTCCAGTTGTGCTCATCTTCAGCCACAATGACCACGAGAGAATTATAGTAATAAGACTTCATCGGTAAAAAGAACCTTAAATCAACCCTAAAGCCACACGATTCGATCAATTGAACAAGTTGGGAATAATATAAAAAAAACTACAATCGGGTCGTTAGGAATGAAATGTCTGATTTTGATATGGAAGTTTATTTTTAAATTACTTGTTATATACAATGGTAAATATTGATCAAAGTAGCACCTATATTATCAGTTTTCCCATCTCATAGGTAGCTTATTTAGGCAAGAAACCATTTTGGCGAGCAAGAGGGAATGAAATCCCACATAGCTGATTTTACATCCTCAGATCTGAATATTTTTCCTTTCAATGTTCTTCAATGTCTAAAAAAGTGATGGTTGATGCAAGGTCTGGTAAACATGGTGGATGACAGAGAACTTCCAAGTTCAATTCCTGTAGCTCGAGTAACGTTCTTTGTGTAACATGTTATCGAGCATTGTAGTGCAAGAGAATTGGTCTGCCTCTGTTCATTACTTTTGCTTACTGTATAGCAAGTTCAATCATTTTATTTAATTATTTGATGTATATATCAGCTGCAAATAACGTCCTAGGTCTCATAAAACCGTGGTGAATATCACCAGCAGTGGACCACCAGGCGTTTTTTTGGTGAATATCATTTCTTGACTGTCTTCATCCAACCATCATGCTAAACGCTTGCAATTATTGATAAGAATCCAATTTTCCTAATAAATTTCAATAAGATGCAGAAATCTGGTCAACGACCGCCTAATTTGTTGCACACAAAATCAGACATTTCATACTTGGCGACCTGATAGTTTAGCTATTCAAAGCAGAGCTTAAGATGATTTCGCTGTAGCTCTGAAGATAAATAATAATCACCTGGCTGTGTCAGCGCTCTATCTATTGTTGTGCTGCTCAAACTAGCAGGATTCAACACACGAACATACGAGTACTGATGGATTCAGAGCCTAACACCTGAATACCTTCAAACTGTGCAGTCAAAAAAGTGTCTTTTCTGTTCCTTTTTTACAAGAGAATCCATGAACAGTCCAGTCGCCTACTCTCCTCATCTCCAGTTGCAGTGACCGTAGTACCAACATCCAGCCCAGCAGCTGAGCAAGCAGTTGCCAACAGTACATCATTGTTTTCGCAAGAAATATTTCCAAAGGAGTTTCACATGACAGTCTCATTGAATTTTTTTCGGTAAATAGATCCTCAAATCAATGCTGAACACAGACTATTAAATCAATTGAATGCGTCAGAGATAATGTAAAACCTTAAACTAACACAGCAAAGCACCTTGTATCCAACTGTCTTTCAACACTTAAAATATGGAAACGGGGGAGACAACAGGAATAGAATAAGATTCAAGAAAACATGGCATTTGAGTTGTGTTGCATGGGTATTCTCTCGAACAAAATAAGCACTACTTTTGCAATGTATCTTTATGCAAATCTGTTGATGGTTCCTCATTGCAGCTGAGCATTTTAGCTAAAAATTAGCATGTTTGGAACTTATGAGAATCTTAATTCTCAAATTCATCGATTCAGAAACGTATACTAAAGCAAATTTCGAACCATAACTGATTATGAAGTTATGAATGGTTAATATTTTCATTGACACAGCATAAGACACCAGTTACGAAGTTACAACTTTGCCTTCAATTCAAGTGACGTCTGAGTTCGTAATAAGACAATTGTTCGTAAGCTTGAGCTCGTAACACACGTCAGTTAACAGCCTGACTGAGCAGCTGATTGTCGTCTGGGCACGTGGTACAGAATAGTACACGTGCACGTGCCCAGTGTGTCGTCCATGCTTCTGTGGTGTGAACATCAGAAGTATTATAAGCGTGTACACGGTCATGAAGCTCTTGGCAAACACCCTCTGCTATTTACAGGTTAACGCCCCTCTCATGCACTGTAAATGATAAATAAAACAAGAATGCTAACATTCGAAATGAATTCAATTCACGAGACGTGAATTTGTAAAATATTACAGAAATAATTTTTCGTAATTACCTGAACCCACAAGTTCACAAAAATGGTCGTTAAGTCGACCTCATATTTCATTTGTGTTCCTCAGTTTTGCTCAGCACAGTAACTGATGACATGCAGCCGTGGGTGTGCTCAAGTGTATCAATGATTTACTCTTGTTTCAGAGTAACTGTCATAATATTCTCACACAAAATAATCTAATAACCAGTCATACGGTATAGGAACACTTCTCATTTATCTATCTGATACCAGAAGTATAAGCTAACCTAATGAACTTCTGATATCCACCGCTCCAATAACTTCCATAAATAAAATCCGCCAATATTAGGCAGACTAAACACGAGTGAGAGACGCAGAACGAAGTCATCACCAGGATGGTGAACCAAATCTCTGGATGATCTTGTCTTGATCTGACAGCTCCAGTTGTACCTTCTTGCGCATGTAGAAGATGGGGCAGTCTCGACTGCACGACAACACAAGCGTCACTTCATAACACACAAGCAACAACTACAAAATAAGTCAGAGATTTATTTATATTCAACTAAAAGTGTGAAAACAATTGCCTTCATACATAGAATGAAGTCACTTTTATGCCTCGTCACGGGCGAGCCCCACCAACTCATATAATTAGAAGGTTAACAATCACTAATAAAAGTTAGGACTCCAGAAGAAATATTGTCGATTACACAGTTAGCTATTACTATTGCCTTAACCCACCAATGCATGGCGTACATCAAAATTTACACCAACAAAATTTCATACATTTCAAAAAGAAAACGAGCAATCAAATTCTCTTTCTGTGAGTGTATCCTAAAATGTATTCCATGAATCAATGCAAGCATTACACGGCACAAACAAACACTGAACACGTTTGATCACAGTATATGGAATTTATAGGTGTACAGTTTTGTGTACGGTATGCATTAATGAGTTAATCAGAGTAGAAATTAGTATCCTAAATACGTGATGATAATTTTGACATTGTGTGATATTGGACAACTTTAAATGGTATGCATTCCTTATTACAAAGGAAAATCAAACATTATCTGCTCTATTTTTTCAACTAATCTACAGAAAACATAGTTAAACACAATTGTACTTTTATATAGTCTCATTTTTCGATACCTTTTGTATGGTTGAGCACACTTGGCAAACAAGTTTGTTGTTGGTCGCACATGTGTTACTACACAGTTGCATGCACTCATTTATGAGTAAGAGTATAGTGACCCCGGAAAGCGCCTTTGAGTGGTCGTCATAGTCCAGATGAAAGTCGGAAGGTGCGAGTATGAGTTATAGGTAAAGTATTCCAGCGCCAAAAACCTAATTGGTTGATTGTTGTAACGGACCAACCGTTCAAACGAGTATGAGGACGTGTCATGTCATGTAATACACTTTCTTCTACAATAAGCTTCAACATTCAGTGTGAATTGCTGTCTACCTAAAAGCCTCATACATTTTAGCTTCAGACACACCTTACGACTATAGAATTTGGATTCTTATTCAATATTTCTCAATGGTTGCCCACTCCTAGAACAGCGGTCACACTTCTTGTACTTATGCCGTACAACGGCAAAAAATGGCGCGATCCAGCCGAATTTCGATCACCTGCGCACAATCACACCATCTAAAATCATACATGAACTAAAGTCAGCGACCTGACCCAACGACTCATTATGCCCAAGTGCTGATCACTATCGAATCGCCCCCTCGTTTGTTCACATGTGTTTGGGCTCAACAAGAAATCGTCCGGTGAACTTGTACTAGTTCACACAGACACCCCAGCTCACCTGGTGCATATGACCTCCTCATGCAGAGAGCCCTGACAGCGCTGACACTGCGTCCACAGGCGACTGAACTTTTCTTCTAGGGCGCTCAGAGCAGATATCTGTTGCATGTACACCGCGTCTTCTTTGCTCTGCAGGGATCATTCACACTCAACTCAATACAAACTTATCATATAATACTATTTAAAAAAAGGGTCCGTAACAATAAAACTTCTGAAAAAAATTTGAAACTACTCTGATGAATGAATACTAGGAATATTAAAAGCTGCAAATCCCTCAAGTACAAAAAAGAATATTCGGCACCAAAATCAAAACACGCACATCAATAAATATTATGACAACATTCAAGTGATCACGGTCGAACATCAATGCACACATACACCTGTAGATACATAGACCGAGAGATACATTTACATGAAGGATAATGCAAGGTTCTTCCTCAACCCTTTATCCAGCGATTGTAGGCCTAGTTACAGCCCTTGTGTTCACAGCAAGTAAAGACAACTTTGTTTTGCTGGAAACAAAACGGTAGCTAGAATTATCGACGATGAACAAAGGGTTAATTGCTTGTATCAGTGCATAACGGCTGCTAACCATCTGAATAGGATGTTTGATCCAACATTTCTTGTGATTTAATGTGAGCATTTCACCTTGCAGTGGTTACAGAGGGCAACGCTGGCGCTGGACACAGGCACCTTGCACCCAATGCAAGAGTACTTCTTCGTCACAAACTTGGCCATGGCGCCCACCTTGCTGTGTGATATGGTGCGTGTACGCGTGTGGTCACCCTCTGCATGTGAGCACACGTTCTAACTTAAAGCATCAAGTGTCCATAAAGTTATGAAACTTGCTGATCTTAACATCTTGAAACATCTGATCATAACATCAAGTGAACCTTAAACAATTTATGCAGTAAGCAAGTAATTTTTAAGAAAAGTAATCAAGTAGAAAAGTGAAAATATAGAATGAAATGCCAGTACTTGTAAAAATAAGCTAACATATTTCAAGAATGACTGAAATTTAGATGCAAGCATCTTGAGTTGGACTAGAAGGACTGGGCGACAGAAGCAGTGGTCAAGACATAGAGCTACTCACTGAGCAGTTGAGACTCCGCCTTCTCTCCCAAAATGGGCTCAAATATGCGGAGGAGTGGCTTGCTCAGTTGGTTGGTGAGGTAATATTCGTAGTCTATGGGTAGACTGTTCTCCAACACGTAGATAGGGTCCTGATCAAGATATTTACACATCACAACCTATCTTTCAAAATAAACTGTAAATTTTAATGTAGTTCATACAACTTTTCAGATATAAAAGAGATTCGCAAAGTAAGATCATAAAACTTGCGGTTCATTTTTAATTTCATAATTTTTAAACAATGCTTCGAAAAACAACTAAGTTTACTGGCATAGAGCGCCTGTAAATCACCATACACGACCTCTACACAAACAATGGATTAGTCAAATTCTGAATAGATGAAATGTTACTTTCGGTTGCCAGTTCACTAGACTGAAAAAGATGCAAAACACAATAATTCAGTCAACCACAAGTGAACAACCAATCAGAGTAAACGTGATGATTCAGTAATATTACAAAATTCATGTTTGACATAGTTATGGGCTCGTACTCATGTCTCATGCTCAATACGAAAACTTGGTACTTTTAAATTGTACACGTGATGATGCACTACCATTAATGAACCCTGGCATACATTCTAGGATTCACGATACGAAGTCCATATCTGATTAGTAGTATGTTGAAACAAAGGCGATCAGCGATTGCTCGGGTATAAACACCATTGAAAAGACGGCGAAAATAAAAGTGTGTCCCACCTCAGCCTTCTCATAGGCTGGAGTGCCCTTAGAGGCAGAGATGATAACATAAGGCACACGATCTCCTAACTTAGGAGCGTTGCCAGCATCTCTCTTCCTCATCTTGCTGGCGAGCTCAACGTGTGCTTGCTTAGCAGTATAGTCCTTCTCAGTCTTGGTGAGTTCCTTGGTGATCACGAGCTGTGAAATGTCAATCCTGTTACACAGCAAGTCAGCGATTGTCTGTTTTGCATAGTCCACTGCTCCCTCAGGGTTCCTGTACGAGGGAACAAAAAGCTAGTTAATCAAATCATGCGTTACTGCAATGTACAAATGGAGGCTTCATTTGTGCAAGTTAATGGCAGTGACACGATAGAAATTAAGAAAGCGATCAAATTTCTATTACCACCATTTTTCTTTTAGATCTTAGCATGCGCATGGATTGTAGCAGTAACTTCAGGGTTCAACAACTTCTACCAATTTTAAGCATTTTTTCAGAAAAAAAACTCCCTTTCCACATGTCTAACTACATTACCCACGCCAGCTCAACCACAGATACATGATCCCCACACCCTTGTGCCTTTAGCTTACCTGTCAATGAGTATTTTCTGGAGGCAGTTGTTGATGAGGTTAGCCACAATAGGAGCGTTGTCTCTCCTGACCGTCTCTATTCCCTTACAGTCCATCTTGTCGTACACCTCCGGTCTCGTAAAGTACAGGCCTGCGTACCGCTTTTTATTGATCAACAAATATGGGAAATAAACCTGCAAAAAACAAAATGTCGTAAGAAAAAAAACGTACATAACTGAAAAAATGCAATTAGAACAATTATTTTCGTAGAAAAATAAAATGGAATATATTGAAAAGAATACAAGAACAAATTATAAAATAAGAATATAATAAAAAAATCATGACGACGGAAATAAAATAGAGCTTCGATCCTGTACTTTAGACGTGAATGTCATACGAAAATACATAGTACATGCAAGAGAGCGATGTGTACAAGCATTTTGAAATGTTTCATGTGATGAAATATTTCTATCAAATTCATTAAAAAAGACAATTAAATCTATTTACTAGACGCTATTTAAAAAACTGATGCAACCATCAAACTTGTATCCTGAACGTACATAAAATAAAAATTAAGCACTGGCACGATGAACAGTTACAAAGAGCATTCCAAAAATCAGGTTGCGTTCTAGAAAATGATCAAGCAAAGGGGGAAAACACTTCTCTAAGATTATCAGTGTAACACGACGACGCTAAACAGAAACTAAACACGTAGCAATGACATGCTAGTTATGAAACAAACATTACTAATGACAATAGTCTCCAGAGCTACGTAGACGTGCAGTCCATCAGACGAAGCGAGAGATGAAGAGCAACTTAACTGACGGAGAAGTGTATTCCCATCATCGAAAAAGGCATTTTCATAACATAATTTCTATCATAAAACATAAAAAAGCGGAAATCCTGATTATACCTGTACATGAATCAAGCATAAAATCTGTCATACTGATAAATGAGAAATTGGGAGAAAATGAAACGATTTCCGGAAATAATGGTCGATAAAGAACAAATGCATTCATGGCAATTTTCATCTTGTCTTCTAGCGATGAGGCGAATGCATTGAAAATAACTGCAGACCCCAGATTTAGGTCACATCGTACAAAAAACTAAGCTTCCAGCAAGCTCTTGTTCAGCCGTAGTTTACAAAGAAAAGAAGTAGAATGCCGAGGTTTTGAATTGTAGCATCTAAAAGAACATGAATGCTGTCGTAGAGACTGACAAGAAATACTGCAACACAACGTCAGTAGGAACATGCATGGTCTTCAAGGCACGTCGCCAGCTGCCTGAGTCTGTACATGAGTAGCTCGTCATCCAGAGGACCGAAAACATTCAATAAAAATGCGAAAAAAGTTTTGTTCTCTCGATATGAGAAGGCATGAGGTGCAAACTTGAGGCAGGCGTCTTAAGTAAATGTTCACGTCCAGTAATTTTCAAAGTAAAACGTTAAAGTTAGCATAGTTCTTAATCAGTGGTAGCATGAGCTGTCGTGGGGTTCAGTGCCAGAGATTCAAGAACCGATTATTCAGAATAAATCCTTCTATAAATGACTCTTCTCCTGGTCTAGAGAGGAATTACGTTAGTGTTCCATGCACACAGATAGAAGTTACCACTTTAAATAGACGGCACAATTAATTCTTTTTGAACATAAACTGAAGAAATGTTCACCTTTTCAAACTCGAGTTTGATGGGCTTTACAAATTTGGCGGTGACAAAATCTGCAGCTTTCTTTCCCAGTTCCATGGCCTCCGCCACGGTGGCCACGCCAAACTTGACCATGACAGAGTCCGTGTCACCATACACAACCTCAGCATTGTTAGCGTAACCGTTCTCTGTGATGAACTGCTTCTCGACTTCATCCTTGGTGAAGGCAATCATGGTGCGCCCAAACGACGTGACGCTCTGTGATATTTCCAAGCAGGGCAGCTTACCAACCTGTGCTCCAGTGAAGCCGTACACTGAGTTCGCTGAGATCTTCAGCGCTAGCTGACGACCGTCCAGCACCTAGCAAGGGTGAGTATGCTTTACAAGTTGAACACAGTCGTTCTTGACAAAAAGCATCACATAGTAACTCAGACAAGTGTCCTGATGGAAATTTAGCACAGTAAATGAAGCAACAGCATAGAGCTAATAGTAAGTCTTTCAAAGTAAGTCATAAAATAGTAGTAAATTCATTTTTAAAAGAAGAACAAAGAAATGGAAGAAAATTACAAATTTTAGAACCGAATCCTAGGATTCAATTATTGTAGAAATCAGAGGAAAAAATGCAAGAGTACTTGCCATACTCGCACTATAAAAGTAGCATGATCCATTCATGAATAAAGAAAAGTAGCATGATCCATTCATGAATAAAGGAAAGTAGTATGATGCATTCATGAATAAAGGAAAGTAGCATGACCCATTCATGAATAAAGGAAAGTAGCATGATCCATTCATGAATAAAGGAAAGTAGTATGATACATTCAATAAAAATTCTGTATCCTTTTGACTCGAGCACTGAAGAAGCAGCACTCGTACATGATCTAAGATTTACCTCGCATCTCAGGTCAAGTATAGCAGGAATTTGACGCATAATAAACACTGCACATCAGCGGTGACATGTGCACTCTGCCAACCCCTTACAAATGCTTCACATTACTCCTTATTTAGGCATTCAGTTATATTTATTCTATCACGTCTTGAGATTGTGTCAGTTGTCGTTGATGATGATTTCGACTAAATGCTAATTAATTCAATTTCATTTTTCTTTCAACCCAGAATATCTAGTTTAGTTTCAACAAAATGTTTGGTTAAAAATCATCGTTCTTCGCTTCATCATTCATTTGCTGAAGGCGAGTTTCCATGTAAGAAGTCCCTTCAAATAAAGACAGGACTTTTGTCATGTAAACTTTATAATTGAAATTATAGCACTAAACTCGTAACAATAATTTGTAAAAACTTGTCTATGAATCTTACTATCCATGGAAGTGGTGGCCACCGAAATAAAAAATATTATGACTTAAATAGTTTTCTATTAAGAAGCGAGTTGAACATATAAGGAAAGTTAGTCAATACATAGCACCTTTGCCCACTAGGTCACCAGGAAGAATGGCAGCAGTTGTACAACCGTCACTCACAGTGTACTAACTCAATATGGTAATTTGTACTGCACCTTTTTCCGTAATGGATCTGTTTCATTCTTAAGATCAGCCTTCGCCTTCTTTCGGGCCGACAACAGGTGCTCCAAAATTTCTGGCAGCAAACCCTTCCGCTTGTGTGACTTGACGAAGTAGTTCCCAGACGGTGTCTTGATGTAGTCTTCACACGTTAACCTGACGAGGACAATTCACAGTTAATTGAGGTTGTTTTCAGCAAAACTTGCTACCCTTATTTAACAGTTAATAATTATTTTAGGTTAAGAAAAACAATACATCACGCAAGTGGATAATTTTATCAAGAGAGAATTCTAAAATTACAAGTTTCTGATTACAATAAACGCAGTGTTTAGCAAAAAAAATACATACCACCGGAATTGAAAATTACACGGATAAAATGAGTTGGGTATTTCAGTGAGCCCAAGAAATTCTCGCAGTGGACGCAACTCAAGACTGACAAGTTTAGTTCACACATGCTCTTGAATCCTACGGCATGATGACCCATGAAGTACAGCGTCCACCAAAGGAGAAGGTCATTCTGGTTGTAAACCTCAACATTCGTACTAAAACCAAGTTCAAAGTGTTTAGAGATTTTTCTTTCTAAAATTTCAGTACAAGTTTAGTTTTGTAGTTTCAGTGGTCATCTGATACCTAATTTCACTCGCGTCGTGGCAAGAAAAGCAATATTGTAAAACATAAAAACTGGAAGCATATGTGTTTCATAGAACAGGGGAGTAATAAACTACATTCATGAGTAACTAGCGAGGGCTATAAGGATTTGGAAGACATAATAAATGATCTAAAGTCTATTTCTTATTAGTCATACTCTGCAATTCCGCCTTTCCTTCGATTCAACTGTTAATTTCGAGATCAAATATTCAAGTCCAAAATGCACGTTTTCGCGCAGGAAATGAAGGCCAACCCATGAAAGAGCAAAGTAAGACAAATTCTAGCACAGCAAGAGCCTCCATGCTTGTGGAAGCAACGAAGTGACAGTGTGCTGGACACACAAGGCTTGTGTATCAGAGCAAGAAGAGCTGAGCTACACTCCTATGCATGATGCCACACACATACCGCAGCGTCTCGGCGTGTTTGGGTGACGAGATGAGGGTCGTGTAGCAGAGGTTATGAGCTATCATGATGGACGGGTACAACGAAGAGAAATCCAGCGTGGCAATCGGGATGTCATAGTAGCCCTTGCGTGGTTCAATCACCGTTGCTCCCTCAAACTCGTCATCACCAGTGCCATGGTGCACCGGGATGACCAGGTTCTGTTCAGCAGCCTGTCAATGATGCTTTACTTAACGATCAGAAGCAAGGCTAGTGGTCCCTTCAGACATAAAGGTGTTCTGCTAATGTTACATGTTCAAGCAACGAGAGCTACTGTTAAGACGCACTTGCAGTACAGTGAAACTTTCTCACCCTTTCACTTGCTCTAAATGTGTGAACTGTAGTTCGTATAAAGTACTGGAGTAATTATCGTACGTTCCTCTGATGTCACGATTTTTTAAAAAGAATTCAATATATAATTTTCACGTTTTAAATTGAATAAATTAACAATGTACATACTGAATTTTTATGCAAAGAGCTACGAGAAGTTTTGCTGATCTCCGATGAGATGCAGGACAGAACTGAAGTAGTACATCAGCAACTAAGCTGGTTGAAAATCTATGAAATGAGACCAAATAGAAGAGCGAACAAGTACCTTCCTGAGGAGCTGCGACATGACTTTGATCTGCTGCCCTCTGGTTAAGAGGTACGACAGAGGCACGCCTGTCACCCTTGCCATCTCCATGTAGTTAATAATACACATGAGCTTGTCGAGGAGACGCAGTGGCAGGTAGGCGTCCTTCAGGCAGTACACCGCCAGCCTGCGTCAGTAGCAACGTATTACAAATACAACTTTTAGACAGAACTTATTAAGATTTTTTCCTCAGCAAGCGTTTGGTGCCACACCGCCATTGCAAATAAGTGGAGTCTGTACTAAAAGACCAAAATGCGCTCATTATGAACATGATTCGTATGTTTATCAAGTTTCCTACATCGAAAACATGAGTGCATACAAATTGAGTAGCAAAATAAGATAAGAGAAAGTAGAACTAAAAGATCCACCAGAAAGAATGCGAAAGAAAACGTATCAGTTACCATCAGCCAGTACTTAACTCTCAAAAAACAACAACTTAATAAAACCCGTTCTGTTTCAGCCATATATCCTTGAACTTAGTTTATGGTTGTGAATACACCCTAATAAATATATACTAGCAACACAAGCAATGCCTCACCTCCTCCTCGTCTGATCATTGCCATTCTGGAGGTCAGTGATGATGGAGTGATGCACATCCTCCTTCTGCTCCTGCAGGAAGTGGTAGGACACGGCGTTGAGGGTGTAGGAGCGGAGCTTGTATTCCCTCAGCAATACTAGGATCAAGTCAAACTGCGTCCTACCCTCTATGTTCACGGATTTGTTCTCCCGCTTGCCCATCTGCTTGCTTTGTAACAGCGTCGTCTTTACAACAGATCTGTTAATGGAAACATTGGAAGAGGGATCAATAGACGTGCAACATTGATACTCGTCTTTACCAATCTGTTTCTATTCATCTATTTTACTCAAATCTTTACAATGATATGAATTAACGGTGAAGAATTTGGCGATATTCCACACATTAAGAACATTGATCTCTACCTTGATAAAACACTTGTAAGCTCTAAAACATGATCTTTAGATGGAAAACTTAAAAAAATGCATTTATTGAAAGATCATAATGTGGTCGTTTGCTCTTAACATATTGAGATGTCGGTTCTTTACAACTTTTCTGCTTAAATATTGACTAAGAACTTCAATTTAAAATTCATTTCGAAAGTTTAGAATTTAAATTGTTATCGAATATATTTTTAAAATGTCTATTAAAACAAATTCACAAAAATATTAACATAATGAAGGCTATATCTGTATGCACATCACAATTCTTGAAAAAATCAAAGAAGTTCGAGACTTTCAAGAATTTCTGAAGTCTCAGGATAACGATTAGAAGGCTGAAAAAAATACACTAACACCTCAACAGAAGCCATAATTTCAGAATAAGTATGGGCTTTAATTAATAGAAAATAGCGGTCATTCTTGTTCACGACAGGGCGGATATCAATTGTGAAAACAAGGTGCAATTCTTCTCTAGTACAAGTCCGTCCTATGGAGGCCTCAAGCCACCGGAAGTAGCGTTAAATGAATTGTGAGGAGCCTTAATTTCTCCATCCGTTATTAAGAACACAAATCTATGAAGTCTACAATGCATTCACGATACTATAACAGACAACCTCAGTATAGACCACCTGGTCGTGTTACTCAGTGTCTGCAATACCTGATTCACTAAAAAAGCGAAATTTTACTGTTTATGCAGCGCATGTTGATGGTATTTCCATTTGACTTGGTTACCATCTTTAATACCTCCCTCGTGGTTGAGAGTTTCACTTCAGCCAATCAGGAGGCAGCGATGCAGGCATGAGTGCATAGATTTCTGAGACGCGTTTGCAGCGTTACATTAGAAATATTATTGGAAATGCAACAAGAGGAACAACAAGCACCGCGACACTCCTGTGATCAACATGAGTTTAACTTTAAGACACAGCGATATTGTGACAAGAAGATGGAGTTTTAGCACTACAACTACAACTCCTTGTAGCGCACGTTGCGCTACTATGTCACGAAATCAGACAAAACATGAAAAACGCTACCTCAGAATGTTGACGATATTACAGGAGAAAATTTTTATTAATATACAGAAGAAAGAAGCCTCAAATAAACAGAACTGAAGAGCTACAACAAAATATGAGAAGCAACACAAAGTACGACCACTAGCCAGATCAGCTTTGGGAGACAAGGATAGTTAATGTCACAAATATTATGCAGGGTACCTAACACAAATCACCAGGCATTAATAAAATGCTACCTAGGGCTAAAACATAAGAATGGTCAGAAAAAATTCAATCAAACACTACGTGAAGTGAAGGAAATGAACGAAATTGAATTCACTAGCAAAGAATGTTTGAAGCACTCGTGTCTGGGACAACAGGACACACCTGATGGACGAGACGCGACCCAGCAAGGAGAATTTAGAACTCTTGAGATGCTTGGCGCGGTCTATGAGGTAGGGGAAGTCGAAGTTATTGATGTTGTATCCCGTGATTATATCTGGGTCCACCAGACGCACGAACGACGACCACGCCTGCAAACACACAAGTAACCATTATACTGTACAATCGAGACTTGAGCAGCCCTTCCATAGCCCTCACCTGGCTAAATTTTATCGTTGTCTAAAACAATCTTTATTTCCAATCAAGTACACAGTACATAGACATTTAGTACATTGGTTTTTAAATTCTTAAGGTTAACATTCTTAGAGTAAGGATGATGGTGAGCTCCATGCGACGATCCTGGGATGTGTCCATGGGCGATGAGTTGAGGTCTTACCGATAAGTGCGAGCTCACGGCGTGAAACGAGAAACAGCTCGTATTCATGGCCGGGTTTCGAACCCGCACGCAGTCTTTCTGCACAAGCAGAGACCCGATACAGAACACGGGCCGCATACCACTCGACTACGGTGGCTGCGTCTAGCACTACCGTTCTCTCGTGCATGTAACTCCGAGGTCATGGCCTGCTCGTCAGATGGTCAACGGCTGTGCCTTTAACCGTTCACATAAAAACCATCATGGCAGCGTAATCCATCCTGAACTCTTACTCCAGTCTTACGTTTAATCCAACACAGCGAACACATGCATCAACAATTAAAACAAACGAGATATTTCATCTTTGTTTCTCCTCTTTCTCATTCTCAAGAGGGCTACCGTTATTCAAAAAATATTAATTCAAAATGAAAGGTGATTGTTTCTATCGCTCCCAAGATCAAATTACTGAGACTCGAACGCGTCTTAAAGCATCGGAGAAATTGAGCGAAGCCAAGCAGTCTTGCAGCCCTACAAGCGTCTCACGTAGTCAGGCTACAAGCGAGCTAAACCAGTTGAGGGAAATAAAAGAAGTAAGACTGACCTCCAACATGGTCTTCTCGTCTTTAAAAGAGAGCACCTGGGCCCCTACAATGGGAGCACAGTCTCCTAGAGTGAAGATAGTCTTGATGAAGGGCTCGCTGTCTCCCTCTCGCTTCACGCAGTTCCCAATCTGGATCACTGGGTCCATGTGGTACTCAGGGAAGATGCCTGGTGAGGTTAATTCAAAACACTGCATGAAGCATTAAACATAAAATAACTAGAGTTCCAGTAGAAATTCCACAAATAAATTTTCCAGTCTCGTATCACAGAGACTCTGGAAGAGATGGTCGTATTTTAACTTCTCTTGTATTCGAGGATTTCTCCCATTAAATTTACAAGGGTGACAAAAACACAGACCAGAAACTAAAAAAAGTAACAAAAACTTATTTTATATTATACGTATAAATTACTTAATATGTAGTGGTACCTCACATACTACTATATTGTATACGTACTAGATCTTAATGCTTTTAAGACTCAAATGCTTAAGGTAAATAAACTTGAGTTAAGAATTGAGTCACTGTGTGGAGGCAGATCAGAGGTTAAACACTAAATTACTGTGCTCTCATACCCGTAAGCGTCGTAAAAATAACACCAATGCAACGTGGTAACATACAGGGTGTCCCAAAAAAGTATACGTACATTTTTAAAAAGGCTTTAGTTTGAATACAACTTGTGCTAGGAGACTGAGACAGGTCTCATTCGAAAGAGCAAGATCTTAAGTTTTATTTTGTATCCAGATATACGTATACCAATAGTACTCAAACTACAGCCTTTAAAAAATGCATAATTTTTTTGGGACACCCTGTATTTAGAAGGGGCACACATCATTTCTCGAATTGTGAAACTAGTTCCTGTACCTTTTCTGTTGGCACACTCAATGTCGAAGGAGAGGATCCTGAAAGGGGCTAGCCTACCCCACTCTCCCTCTGGGGTGTGGGCGATGAACTTGTCCCAGGCGATGTCTGCCTCCAACTGACAGCGAGTCATCATGTGGTTGCGGGTGCGCACTGTGTAGCAGGTGGCAGGCAGTTCCACCCAGCAGCACCCAACCAGCCCCTTGTCTACCATGAACCTGAAAACAAGGGAATTACTCGGCTGAAAGTTTTTAAAATCCCTATTTTTACACCTTCAGTGCAAAGGTTGTTCGAACCAATCGAGAAATATTTTGGAACACATTAAGTGTTCCTTCAAAACACGCAAAAATGACATCTAGACGTTCACCAAAATACCATGGTGTTCGAGAATCCTTGATGCTGCGTTCTTGACTTGAGTGCTCCGATTTAAAAAATAGCCTAGGTACCATCAGTAATTCATTGTAGGCTCATTTCAAGGCCAATGTGTGGCTTTGAGTTAAGAGTGAGAGGTGGGCACTATAACTGAGTGGTCTCTTCTTCCTTAGTGCTTTCTCTTAATACTTTTATTTGTTTTGTAAACTATCAGTAGTCGTGAACTGTGTTTTTTGCGTTGCTCCTGTACCTGTTAACCCATTTGCAGTTACCATAAAACAACACCTAGCAACTAAACACACAAGTTTATTTAGGAGTTGCTATATTTCTCCTGAATTATCTGCGTAGTTGTCAAGATGTAGCTGTGTTTTCAAGTCATCAACTCTCATGGCGCCTAAAATTCCAAGTCTAAATATGACTGTGAGTCCTGGTGCGATCCTAAACAATGTTGTGAATTACTTCCAACCTTTCCCACCACACGCACCATGAGATTACATCCTACTTACATACGCTTGACAAGCCGAGATAGTATTAGGTATTACGGAGGTTTATAGCGAGGTAGATTTTTGTAAGAGTATAATCTTAAACTAAAATAATTGTCAAACATCAATAAAGTGTGTTAGCCCATCTCTTCATAGTTAGATTGCTCTTTCTTTTGATCTAGTCATAATGTCTTTTTTTCGAATTCATACTGGCTAATAGTCTTTCCAATTATGAATTGCACTAATTGGTAGTAGATGTATTACAACACCGCATCCATCCGTTAAATTATGGTTTCACTGAGCAATTACAATGTAATGATGCTTAGACTTGAGCACGAAACCATTTAAAAAATGAGTAATCCCTCTCCGGGTAAAATGTTTCACAGATCGCGGCCTGCCCACCTGACTTCAAAGTCCACATTGGACTCGTAAGCTTCATAAGACGGCGTGCCTATCTCCTCCAGGACGACCTTGGCGTCTCCAAGCAGCCTCTTGGTGGCAGCGATGAGCCGCGGCAACGCCACCGTGATCTTCAAGAAGGAAGACTTCTCGTTGTTGTGGAACTGGAAGATCGACTCCTTGGTGACCAGGTCTACGGCCAGCACAGCGTCCACGATCTGCTCCTTATTAGTTCTCAGGTCGTCCATCAGTGCGCGATTCAGGGCTACCTGAAAAAAGGAAAGGTCTACACTAGAGCAGTGGTGCTCACCTTAAAGCTTCAGTAGTCTACACTAGAGCAATGGTGCTCACCTTGAAAGGGGCCAGATGTGTCTGCTTGAAGATGAGAGGACACTTCACATAGAAGTATGGACTGAAGCCGTGTACATGGCAGCACACAGAGTGGCCGTCATCCGTCACACCAAACATGCGCATGACAGGCACCCTGCCCACCTGCTGTCCTGGCATGTCTGTACGAGCAGCACCTGAAGGGGAACAGCTTGATGCATGACTGCATTTCTTTTCATATGCCACAACAATTTCCATGGGTTTAGCAGCTTAAAACTAGTGGCTGCTGCGTATTGCTTTGGACCATTTCAATCGTTTGTATATTTAGAACACTTTAATTGCTAATTTTGGGTTAAAATATCAAGGATACTGACCACAAGATATAAATTTGAAACATGCATTTATATACAAATACTAGAATCCTAGCACACTATTTTCACCTCATTAGTATGCAACAGACTCCAAGCATAAAAATGTACATACTGGCACACCACACATACCGATGTAGTGATCAATCTCCAGCTGTTGAAAGACGAGGGAGTCTTTGTCAGGGTGGACAGGAGGCATGAGTGGCCTCTTCCACAGCTGGTGACCCGAGTCCTCAACCTGCTGCCAAATCACACAAATTAATTGAATTGAGTGGTAGATAAGATACAGCACATCAAATTGCAATTGAATGTTATGAACTTGCATGATGGCATTTAAATTTGCTTTTGATGTGTTGCTATTATGCAAAAGAATGTAATTCTTCAATCACCAAAATATCATTTATTTTATACACCTATCTATACTATAAAATATTATACAAATCATCATACAATGATATATTTCTGTCCTCCTTACTGCTGAATTAGATAGAAGAAATTAATTTCAAACAAGCCCTTACATACTAAGGAGCTAAAATAAAGTAATTTTATTAGGCTAAGTATCAACTTCAAAATGTAATGAGTGCACACACATTGTAAGCATTGTATTGTAGACATCAAATGCAGTGGATTACTGTAAAAATATAGGATTTCTTGTCATTAGCCTTTCTCTCCTCCAACATGGAAACTCGTTTTGAAATGTGGCATGAACTGGCACACAAACAAAAGAGAAGACAAAAATGCTCATCTCCGCAGCACTATACAGTCCAAGAAGAACAAAGATTGTTGCATACAAGCCAAGTTTGGGCCTACATATGTATGTGTAATTGTATATTATTACAACTCAGTCAAAATCACAGGAATTTTTTCATGCAAGTCTGCTCATTTCTATGAATATTTTGCAAACAAAAGTTTTGTCTGGTGAGTTACTTTATTCTTTATGAAACCTGATCAAAACTGCATATGGATAGAATACATATGCACAAGTATAATACTGTGCACACACAAACAATGAAGTCAATTTATAAAAAATAACAAAAACTTCTAAAGTAATTAAGCCCTAAGCATTCTCCAGTGATGCAAGCAAAGACAGTTTCACATATGTAAGACACTTTTGATGTACAGTAGAAAATAAATTATACATAAACTGACAATCATTTTTTATATATTGGATAATAATCATGCAAATATTTATAAAAAATAAAAATAACTGTTGAATCAAGGCATATAATAAGATTTTGAGTTTTTCTGCAGTATAGTAACCATTAAAAATAGCTAGAAAATGGATAGGCATGTGTCAGAGAGCAAAAATTGAAGATGTGCAGTTCATGTTTCTCTCCAAAAGTTAAGAAGTTATTTATTGATAGTGAAAATTAATTTTAGAATTAAAATAGCCTGAATATCAAAAGTTAAACTGTAAGTGAACTTACAGGCAGAGGTACATCATTATTCTGTGCTTCAGATGTCATCCTATCCAGCTCCTCATCATCTGGATAGTCTTCATCCATGGCAAAGTCATCGTAGTCATCCTCATCATTTGCAGCCCTGCAAGCAATACAGGGTTATGCCTATAATACAGCTAATAGCTTATTGGGACATTCCAATAAATTTTGCAAATAAATAATTTCTCAAACACAACCAGCAAGCTGCAAAATTTTACAACAGAATTTTAAATTTCTAATAGAACTTACTTCAATTTTTTAGAAGCAGGTACAGAAGCTGCAGATGCAGATGGTTTTCTTTTGTCCATATTTAAAAGAAATTAATTTTTCAATTTGCTCTACTTTCTGAATAACCTGCACAAGCATCAAATAATCAAGGTACTAACACCAGTAAGACCACACCTACAAAATGACCAGCAGAGTATAGCCAGCCTCCACTGACTGGAACAAGCTCCTCTGTTGCAGGAGTCACTTCAATCAAGTTGGAGTCAGTGTCAAGCACAAAATTTATATATTATATATTATATATATATA
>VCRD01001084.1:102355-172561 GCA_006783055.1 Trinorchestia longiramus
AAGAAAATAGGAACATATGCCAAGTTTTGATTGTTTAAATTATGTTCTAAGATTATGATGGTAAAATATTAGGTGTTTCCATTATTTTGTCCACCACCTGTATATTATATTATATTACTTGCATTTGTGAATTTATTTAAAAGTAAACTTCAAAGTTGAATAATGTAGTTGAGCAGTTGATGTCTTGGTTTACAAAACTTAAAACCCATTAATCTCTTATCTTATAATGGATGAGATGCTTAAATCATACACCAAGATATTCTAGAATAGAATAGAATAAGGCAATAGGAACGAGCCGTTTGGCCCATTCTTGGTTCAATACCGAAGTCCCATGCCGTTCTAACAGGCAGTTTCCTATCTTTTTATGTTTAGTACTTAATGTTATTAAGGTTTATCTTTGAATCTTCAATAACTAAAGAAAAATTACCAAAAGAGCTGAAGAAAAGCAGTACCAGAAGAGATTAATAAAAGTGGCAGTTGCAAAAATTCACCAATGCAGAAAAAATCTCAACACTCCTAAAATTCAAACCAAGAATCTTGAAATAGTGTAGACTTCTTGAGATCTACCTCTGGTATTCTTGGCAAAATAAGACATGTACTACCATCTTAGAGGCATGTTGTACAAAAATTCAAACTGAAAATTATAGCATTACAAAGTGGATACTTTAATTATCCTAGGAACAATTTTGTACACTATAGTTTTTCTGGAAGTGTAGGAAAAGTTTTAATTGATTCCTACCCATTCTCAACTGTGTAAAATAATCAACTTGTATTTCGTCTAGTTTAGGACAAACTTGACAACTAGGCAACATAGAAAAGGCCATACCGCTGTGTAAAATATGGCACAACTAAAACGCTTTTCTTATTATTTTGCTGTCACGCTGTACAGGTATTAGGCATAACATTCGGCGACATAATAATTCAATGTAAATTATAAAGCTCAGTTGTCTCATTGCAGACAGATTCAATCGAGCAATTTTTGATTTGAAATACTACAATTCTTTCTTCAAAAACTTACTGACAATTGAATCTGTTCCAATTGGTTAGTAGCTTCTACTGTACTAAACAGATACATATTAGTTTATATATGACTATGATCACCTTGAACAAATTTAAAATTATTCTTAGTTATTAAAATAGACTAGATATGGTGTAAAACGCATGCCACTATCTTTCGATAGTAGATTTGAGTATCAAATTCATGTCAACTACTGACAGTGAGTTTAAACGAATCCGAATACTGGCGCGAAATTGCTGAAGAAATTAATGTGTCAAACAATCCGCAATTCAGAGGCCACTGAGTAAAACATATGCAGACACTAGATAGTTCCCGTGAAAATTCCACGGTTAAGATTTGAATAATTAGAAATATTATAAAGACGAATGTATTAAAGACTCACGAGGAATTAACGTGTTTTAAAGGAATATTTTTCATGAATATATACAAAACTTTCATTCTTCATTATATAAGCTGATAAATGGCCTAGATAGCACCCGTGAAAATTCCACGGTTTAAAGGTGAAAAAATTAAGGATCTATGATATTGATATACAATATGTTTTCCGCATGGCACTATCAAAATCTGAATACTTTGTATTAACATATATAGAACTTCCATTCTGTATCTTATCTACCGATAATATGGTCATGTTGGAGAAGAAGGCGAATAATGGTATAAATAGCGTAATTCAGAGTAATCCGGTCCTTTTGGTATCACCAGCTTGGTCGACTATCACCAGCTTGGTCGACTAATCACCAGCTTGGTCGACTGGTGAGCGAATCTGCTCGCGAGCGGAAAGACCCTGGCTCGAATCCCGCTGCCGACACGGTTGACGCGGCTAGAAATACGGCATGAGACTTGGGTATACAACCGAATAATTATCGAAGTAATTATTCGACCCAAGAATGGGCCCGAAGGTTCGTTCCTATAGCCTCATTCTATTCTATTCTACACTATTCAATACAATGCGTATAATATACTATGTACTAGTGTAACCAGCTGTCAAAAATGACGGCACAGATTCCGTGATAATACACCAGTGGTGCTCGCCAATGAACAAAAATTTCAACTATTTCAATTTTTCTCCTTTTGTCCAAGTCTTCTTGCGACATGTTAGCTGTCCTTTCCACAAACCTTTCTCTTTCAATTCTTCTTCTTTCGTTCAAGTCTTCTTTCAACATGGTGGCTGTTCTTTCCGCAAATCTTTCCCTTTCTAATCATTTCCTTTCTTCTATTTCTTTCTGTGACATCGCAGGGCATGCTTCAGCTTTTCTTGCACTATACATTTTTCTTCTCTCTTCTCTGCTTTCTTTCGATGAAGTTTGCCCTTGTAGACGCTTTCTTTCACGATCACGATCCATCCTTGCTTCGCGTTTTTTGTAAGTTTCTTGAGAAATAGCTCTCCTCTTGAGCTTAGCATCAATGGCTCGAACATTGGCCGTATCACTGGTACTTTGGTGAGGCCTTCGCCTTCTTTTCCTCTTGTGTGGTCTGCGTTTCCTTTCTTCTGGTGTTTCGTCCACTATTCTAATGAATTTTTCACATTTAATTTGTATCCGAAAACATACATGTAGATGATACGGCATATCCTCGTTCTATAATATTAAGGCCGTTCATGAGCATCTTGCCGTTAAGAAAAGTTATATTCTGTTTATTATTTTGGGCTGCCGCAGGTAGTTGATGATTTCTTGATGAGGAAGCCTTCTTCCAGCAAATTGCTAAGGCAGAGGGGCAAGCGGAGATAGTAGCACTTCCTGGCAAAATATATTCGAAATAGCTTATGCACGATAAGATCGAAAACTCATTCAGAGATACAGCAATTCATGAACCACGCTCAAAAGAGGGATATTATCAAATCAAATAGTACTGAGATACTTTTCAAAGCCAAGCGGTTTTTTAAAGACTCACAGTGTGTCCGTTGGATGAGGCAGTTGATGTAAAGGTGTTGGTCCAATAGCATAGTTTGAAGTGAAAACATGCAGTCATTAAGTGAAAGAAAACTGTATCTATGCTACCTTTCAAACGAATGTTTCCTCCATCTTGCAAGAGAACAAAAAATTGTAGTGACCCAGCACTGGGTTTTGCATCGTGACTACCTGCAGTGACCCAACCAGGGGCCTCTACTCCACATATTTGGCCTCTACTCTGTGCGAAATTTCAACTGCTACCAATAAATTCAGCAAGAAAAATATGTGAAATAGCTTAAATACGACAGGATCAAAAACTCTAATGCAGTATTTTGACTTTAGAGTATATATTCCAGAAACTATATGCCATCGTAATATAGGGATGAAATTTCATGATATCTCATCTTGTTAATCTGTAGACGAATTTCCTCCTATCTAAATCCTTAAGAACTTGACAGAGAAATGAACCAAGCTAGCAAGCAAGCAAGCAACAAACTGTATTATTATATGGTGGGATACCCGTTCTGATTTCAGTTCAATCATTTTTCTTCAGTAATAGATAGGAAGTAAAGGGACGAACACACACACGGATAGATGGATATACACTGTCTATTATATATATATATATATATATATATATATATATATATATATATATATATATATATATATATATATATATATATATATATATATAGATTGTCTGTGATTCGGCAATATGAAATAATAGTAGTAGGTATACTCTATTCATATTCTTTATCGAATTGATAATCTTCGACGTGAGAAGATAACCATTATTACGGAGGCATATAAACTATTGTATAATTATATGGCATGCACAGAAAAGTTATAATAAAATTAAGAGTTTTGATTTGAAAATTTTTCTCTTACTTGAATACTCGTTGTGGAACCAATCAACCAAACAAAAATTCAAACAATGCACAACTTGAATTTTGATGGCGTAATTGCTGCAGAATTTGAATAATAATTTCCTCACGCAAAAGTTTTGAATCCACTTATTTTTAGCTTAAGTTGAATTCAGTCATGATAGTTTTCCGTGCAAAAATGATTACTCTTTCAGGACTCGCAATTAGCAATCAATTGTCAATAGCTTCTTGTTTCAAAACTAAATTACCATTTCTATTTATTTTTTTCAAGCAAAATAGCTTAGGGTCACAGAATTAAGGCCAGTTTTGCTCACTCAGGTAACCCTTACTTCATTTATTAAATGCAAGTCTGATCATCGTAATTATTTTATGATCATTTATTGTATAGTGATAGTGGTATACCATAGTTTAAAAATTAAGTTTCAAATGACACTTCATTTACTTTTGTTTTCAAAGAAGCCAAACGCATGATTTGGGAGAACAAAAACGATAATTTCAAGCATTGTCCCGCATCCAAATAATAAATTTCTGTTACTCTTTCTTTTATTTGACGCAAAGGTTTTTCTTAAGTAGTAATACTTTTAATATTTCATATGGACCAACTAAACGAGCAGTTTGTAGTCGCACAGAATATCCTGATCCAGTGAGACGAGCTCTAGTAATATAGAGTACAGGACAAAGCGCTCTTTGCTACGCTACAATTGTCATTTTCTGGCTCTTTATCTCGCGCAGTTTACATTAAGCATAAGACCAAGCAATATTGAGCATTAATTCATGCTGAGGACAAAAAAAAGGAGGACGTAGGTAATAAAATATACAGCAGAGTATAACACAGCACTTTTCGGCCAGAAAGAAGTCCGTACCTGGTAGGAAAATAATTCATAAATTATAATTACAAAAACTAATTCATTTTACGAAGTCATTGTGAGAAAATAATTTAATGCAGTATTATGCCTTGTGAATTTTTAAATCTTTTGTTTTATGGTTAACAAAAATAAGGATTACATATATAATATAATCATAGTAATCCACTGCTTCAGCCGCAAACGCTTTTTTAATATTCCTTCTTCAAAAGCAAAATAAATGTCTAAAATTTGTTGTTTCCAATCACATAGCACATACATTTTCCACTGAGTTCGATTGCCTATTTTCATGGAGAGGGCAAGTATTTTAAAGAACAAAAGATATCAGCATACTATCATGCAGGAAACTAATGGACAGTATAAGTCTCACTACTAACTAAATAGGTTAGCATACTAGCATTTCTAGAGGAGCGCAATGCAAATGTAGGCAGAGAGAGTTTAATTCTACTTGTAAAATTAGCTGGGGATGGAATCCAGGAAGGTGTGTTCATAACAAAAGCTCATAAATGTTTTAATTATTTACCATTCCATAGTAAATTCAGGGGAGAAATGTATTCAAATCCTCACAAATGCATCCAACTGAATACAGAAATCGAATTTTCAAGAATTTTCTGCATCAAAATGATTACAGGACGAGTCGTAATATTTTCGTTTGCGTAACTGAAATTGGGCAGAAGTCAGACGTTTTGAGCGTTCTTACTAACTCTTTGTGAATATTTACAACATAAGGAATGTTGAGATAAAAAGATCAGTCGACATACCTTTCTTAGTCCAACACATGAAGCTAGGAATCCATCTAGTAATTCAACACAAATACCTAAAAGATGTCATACAATGCACACTCAAAGACTTGATGAATTCCTTAATGAAAATTTGTTAATTTTGATACTAGTGAATGAGATACAGGGAAAAATTTTCTGCTGAAATAACGAGCAAAACTAAATGTTTTAGGAAAGATGGCATAAATAAAAGCA
Source organism: Trinorchestia longiramus (assembly GCA_006783055.1). NCBI lineage: Eukaryota > Metazoa > Arthropoda > Malacostraca > Amphipoda > Talitridae > Trinorchestia > Trinorchestia longiramus. The sequence continues at coordinate 107,987 of VCRD01001084.1, forward strand.
AGATAATATGAATTGTTCGTGCACTGAACTAGTCAAAGAAAAAATCTTTATTTTCAAAACACAACTAAACACAAAACGTAAGCAAAGCTTTTTGCAAACATCGCACATAGCAAAAACTCAACTTAGGAGCAGAGTTGATAACAGAAGAGTAGGCACAATAACTCTTACAAAACTAATGACAACTCAAATGAGAACAAAATGGGCGAAGACACAAGGTATACATAGATGCAGAGCAGTTACATACGTGTGCGTTAGTCTAGCACAAACCGCATCACTTAGACCAACATATTATAGGCAGGTGAAAAAATGTTCATTTTTATTACCTACAAGTTAACCTACCTCGTCTTTTCGTAACTATTAAAATATATTTTTTCCATAATTGTGCCTATTAAATGTGAGCTCTGTGAAAAATTACACAGCAGTTTCTCAATGAACTGCTGTAGTTCTCTAAAGGTTCTCGTTAGTACAAACTAAATCAGATTAGTTCGCTGTCAAAAATAGGAACTTCCAAAGTAGATGTTTCAACACACAAATAATCAGGTTGTTAAATCAAGTAAAGAATTTGACCAAGTCGGATTATTCAAACAAGTTATCTCATTGCGTACATAAAAAACATGAGAGAAGAAGTTACACACCCTGAAACCAACGTCAAAACTAGGCTCTCTGTATATCCCGGTAACTCTTCAAGCAAAGAGCATGCCTGCAATTTTTTTCTCATTTAAGATTATGAAACCAGCACTAACAAAAACTATGACACTTATTAATTCGTCACGGTATTTTGAGAAGATAACTTCTGCAATTACGTATATGAGAAATTACCTCGTTGCCGATGTACAAATACGTAGATAAATGAACTACATCAACAACATTGTATAGTTCAAGCTCATGCTTTCTTCAACATTTTCTTTGTTTAAAGAAAGTGCTCAAGAACACCGCAAACACAATTAATTATGTCACAGTGGACTTTTCTTACATACGATTCAATACTCTGTAACTATGGATAAACTGAAATATTTTTCAAATACCTACGCGAATTGCGACTATAGGGTATGCGGTAGCAGCTGCAGAAAATGAAGCATTAGGCAACTAAACCAATCATAGACGCATCCCAAACCTCGATGGCTGAATTGTCGTTCAGCAAATGAAAGTTTGAAAGCGCTCTGAAATTTACATAAATAAATATTCATTCGGAAACATTAAAACAATGATAGAAGACTAAACAGAAACACCAAGAAAGCATGGTATGCACTAACTCAACAACGCACAAATGAACTTAAGATCGAAAAGTAAATATAATGCATTAAAAATCTATGTAGTAACAACAAGACGTTACCGTGGCCTATACCCATACACATAAACATATGAAGCCACAGCCTATCACATAGCCATACCTCTGCACTATTTCTATAACAAATGTATTCTACAATTATACTTTACTAATCTTATCCTGTATAGCTCAGATACTTTTTATAATATGCATTAATTATGTGATTATAACTAACAAGTCCTAAGTCTGAAAAAGCACCTTCAAAACGACGCTCCAATACAGGTAAAAAAATAAAATATGTGTTAAATTGACGCGTCATCTGTCAATTTCTCCACTTAAAGTTAAAAGGTGCTCTTAATAATAAATGATATTTATGCTTATCATCTGACGACAGAATTTTCGTAGTATGTCCCTTTCTTAACGTTCGAAATCATCTTTACATTGATCAAAAATGAATGGATGGTAAACAAGTACAGATCCAGCCCACTCGTGATTGATCATAATCGTGACTTTTTTTAGGCTGGTCAATACCAAACAAGATTTCCTTTCCGTCTTCATTGAAGAACTGGACGCCCTCATATCGCTGATTGTGTCAAGCACAATGTACGCGATGTCTCAAACAGCAGACTCAGCAACCAGTTTCGACTGTGCGCCTTTAGAATCCTCACACCTTTGTGCCTCATGAACTCCGCCTCCATTAGAGCGTGCTTCACTGGACTGCACCTCATTAACATCAACTACATTAGCCTGTCTTTCACTCGATTGAGCTACGTTTACTTTTTGGGGAGAATTTGGAGGTGAGGATGCTTCCATTTCAGAACTCTTGAGGCTGTCGCCGTCGGGGGATCGTCTGAGCAAATCAGGGCTGTGATGGCCCGCATTCAAACTTGCTGCATGAGGGGCGTCAATTTCATCAAGTTCATCAGCTCCGTCAGCTTCTTCACCTTCATCAAGCTGACCGTCATTAGACTCCAAATCAGCGGCGTCGGACCCAGTGCATGCGTCGCCCACCTGTACACGAGTGGAGTCACTGGCAGAGGCCTCAGTTTCCACAATCGAAGATTCGTCCAACGAAACGTAGCTGAGCACCTGCACATTAGAAACAGTAGAAATTTCGTCCTCCAGTATAGAGTTCGTCGATGGAACAAGAGGGCCTATCTCAAAACTGTACTCTGTTATTTCAGGTTCACTGGAGTCAGTACCTTCGTTACCAGCCTGGTCGAAATTTGGGCAAATTTCGGGCATCTCATCTGACGGAGTTGGGGAATCGGTAGGAGTATCAGATATTTGTGGCTCTAAGGAAAGTACCTCAGGTCTTCCCTCAACAACTGCATCAGCAACTTTGTCTTCTCCGAGTAATGGAAGATCGTCATTTCTGACGTTAGGATCGTCTGTTTCATCTTTTGTCACTGACTCTGCCCATCCGTAAGGGCTCTCAGAAGACGGTCGAACCTCTGCTGGATTTTCCAAATTTGACGTGCCTTCTAAATCATCGCTGGGTCGAACGGTGACTGTAACAGGATGTAACTGTTGCTGGAGACTCACAGTGGGCTGTTCATCACCAGAAGGTTCGTCGTATACAGGGGCCATCATCAATGGCGGTGCGTTGAGAGGCTGGGGCACAGTAACCACTACATGAGAGGGCGGGTGGGATTGAGACATGCTCATCGCAGGCGGTACATTCTGGGGCTCCGGTGCAGAGACTACAGTGTGAGACGGAACGTGTTCGGTGGAGTTTGCAGATGGCTTGCAAGACAGATTCATCGGCTGTGCTTCACCTTCTTCAGTATGGGTTTCAGGCTGAGGAGGAGAACGCATTCCTACAGCGACGATAGGAATGAAGGTATGCGCAGGCTTAGCGCATGTGGGCGGGATAGGCTCACCAGTGTTTTTGCTCCTGACGCTGGGCTCGCAAACAATGAGTCCATCCTCATTATCTCCTTGGAGGAGGGAAGTTCTTTCAGGAGCGCTTCGATCACTCTCTGAACGACATTGCTGCAGACGCTCGAGCTGCCGGATGTTTTGGGGTACTTCATCATCATAGGACGCAGGGTTGCAGGTATTGTCGCTACTCGCACGATAGTCTTCCCCATTCAGGGAGCGACTCTTGTTTGGAGCGCTAGGATACGAATCATCAGGATTCAACTGATGTTGACCGTCACCGTCCACGAAACCGACAGGAGCTGTTACGACTGGTTCAGGTTTGTTTTCATTGACGTCTATGTGTTCGGGAGGGATAAGGTAATTACGCTCGGGGTCTGCGTATCGGCGTGGCTGGGACTTTTCAAGTACAACAGGCAGGCAGATGGAGGCGTAGTAGGCACTTGTCAGAAGGCCGATAATGAACAGCATCAGCAAAATAAACTCCAGCGCCGACATCGTCACCTGAAACAACAAGGACACATTAATAAGCGAAGTAAATCTAAAAAATCTTAAATAAGTTGAACAAAATATCGAAAGTGCTTATGAACAAAAATTAATATAACTTTCGAATGAGTTCACCAGTTGAATAAAATATCTGAAAGACTCGTACCCTAGAACAGGAGCTAGCGAAGATTCTCTAATGGGAATAGTAGCACCAAACGGTTAAAATCATAGTCCATTTTAATTCAGTAATAAAACCCGGCTCTATGAACAGCTCAAACGTTAATAAATGAAAAAAGCATAGAAGTGAAGTTTGTGAGTGAACATAAAACAGGACTGAATTTTTCACCTTCTGTTTTTGGGCTGGACGGTCATGGAAGCAGCGCTGACGGTTGTAAGGAAGACATTGTATTTCAATTGAGGATGCTACGTGACGGCTTATATTTCATCACAATGGAGATCCTATCCATAGATGGTGCGACTCCTTCACGGCCGTCAATCAAACACACGCGTGAATCATTCTTGCATTCATTCAAAGGAATTGAAGACGCCAACTGTCTTCAAACTTTAGTTTCCTGAAGCTATAAATGGTTACTGACTTGTCAGCCTAGTTCTGAAGTGTATGCATTAAACACGAGCACAGATCACGCGGTCATAATACATATTTCTCGAGGTTTTATTGTACGACGTTGCAAGATCTCGTCGTAATACATGACCAGAATTTCAATTAAAATTTATTTCTGCTGAGCTGAATTAATAATTAGAGAAGAGAAGACTCTGACCAGGCTCTTAATTAACTCGAGGGCTGGAATTAAAAAGAAACTCGTTCTAGAATACAGGGAGCAGAGGCATACGGAGAGGCGGCAGTAGTAACGTAAGCGTCATGTTCAACATCTCTTATTCTTATACTTCATTCAGTTGTTCCTATTCTTTCATACTCGCAGTACAAAACAATTCATGAGAAATCATCATGAGAATAACTAGGCATGTGTTCTATATAATATGTACTTCTAGAAAAGAACAGTAGAATGCACTTCGCTCGATAAAACAATTATTCGGAAGAGGGTCTATACCGACTTAAAAAAATTACCAATAATGATGCATTAGTGCATTTTAATTCTGAGCTAAATAAATGTCAGGACGGAGTGCGTGTCGGAAGGGTCGATCCCTCCTATGTCTGACATCTTAGATGCGAAGTACAACACAGGCAACACTGGCTTCATTAATAAAGCCACCCTCAGAGTGTTTGATCAAAGCTTGCATTAACTTCTGAGTAAACAATATTTCACATGCAACAAGGATCTGTTCACGACGCAGCAGTGTTTGGGGCAGCTACTACATAGCAGACGCGTAGAGTAAAATGTTGCTCTGTTGTAGTGGTGCACCACTATGCGCGTGTGAACTGATCGTCAGTCTTAATTCCAATGCCATTTTGAATTCTATATCTTGTTCTAATTAGAATTTCAATTCTAATTCTAATTTTAAGTTCTAACTCGAAATACAGTTCCATTTCGAATTATAGTTCTAATTCGAACTATTTTATTCCATTTCCTAAGTCCTTTCTGAATGGGACTAAATGGGTGAAAATGTTATCACCTACAGCTTTCACTCTTCAAGTGCCGTCCAAGAATAAGTCTAATAATTTACACATTAGATATGAAAACAGTACAAACGCTCAAGCCTCAAAAATTGTTTCAGAAAGCGCTTCACTTTAAAAAAAATCGAGGTGCATATAAAAATCTAAATAAATTGAATAAATGGAAGGCAAAGAATAGAATGACAATAATTACAAATAATTCATTAAAATTGTTCATTGATGACGAGCCATTACGGTTTTAATAGTGGGGTAGCGCCCACAATTCTGTATAAGCCATTAACAATTACAAATTTAAATCAGAATCCCATACATATGATCATAATTATAATGAGCATAAATAAGAATAACTTAATTAACAGCATTAACTTTGTGGAAGCGTCCCAGAAGGCTCATGTCTGTGCGTGCCTGTACATAGAAAGCACAGTAGACAGTGACAGACATACGGACAGAACTGAACACAGTAGACAGTGACAGACACACGGACAGAACTGAACACAGTAGACAGTGACAGACACACGGACAGAACTGAACACAGTAGACAGTGACAGACACACGGACAGAACTGAACACAGTAGACAGTGACAGACATACGGACAGAACTGAACACATTACAGACACAAATACAACAAGCACAATGGACGGGGCCACAACATACGGACAAGAAAATTGTGCTCAGTCAGACTGTGTGCCACAGGAGCACAATCTTCACAATTGTACTCGTCAAGCAAATTGGCTTCAATGGGAGCACAGAAGACGGCAATGTTGAGCTCCTGTATACTAAATACACGTGTGGAGCTCAAATATAATTCCGAAAATTCAATACGTACGTAAAATGCAAGTTATGCAGCACTGTAAGAAAATAATCACGTGACATGAACATCTCGTGAATTTTTCTCATTTGAAGACACGATGATGAGTCTGCATAAAAGAGAGTGACCAATTAAACTTCAACAAGGAGCTTCCCGGTACTGTTCGATTGCTGGGAGCATCTGTGAGAAAACTGGCGAGTTATTCAGAACATGAATAGTGACAGTGTGAACAGTGATGACAGCTTCTATGATATACGATACAGAACTATAATATTGTGGTGTATATCAAGGTGAACTCAACGAGACCGTCAAGTATTAAAACGAACTGGAGGCAAAAATCATACAAATTTCAGCTGAAAAAGCTACCTAATCCCTCAATACAATACTGAACTACAGCTCGCTAATATCCGTGGCACGACAGTTATTGCAAAACCTTTCAAAATGAAGTCTAACACTAACCAGCAAAAAGTGGCATCATTATCACAAAACAGAAACTTTAGGAATGTAAGTATGTTGTACGGACTGATGGCTTCAGAACTCAGAATTACAATCTTCGAAGTCTTGAAATATGGCGGCAGTTCTGTCATGATTTTTGAAGATGTCTCGTGTGAGCCAGACAGACTTACTACTTCTCTCAGTGGTCGGACAATTGAAGAAATATTTCGATATCCTCAATGAAGAAGTTCTTATAATAACAAGCCTACGTTAGTGTGACTCATTCCAAGGTGGTAATGCACCCATGCACATTGCTCTAGGCAAGGAAAACTACAATCTATACCTAGTACCCCTAGCAACATAACTTTCTTTTTTCAGAGGAAGTTCCTCTAAAAAAAGAAGTTATGTTGCCGTACCCTGTAGCACGTCGACAGCGCTTGTGTAGTGTTCGGGATAATTGACAAGAAAATCTTCAAGATTCGTACATCGACACAAGTCCTCCTTCCGCCTTCCAGATCCCTAGGGCATTCCAAGCTGCACTTCGTGGCCGCCCTGACCACGACCGACCTCCCCCAGCAGCGTTATGGGTCCATCCCCCTCTACTGCAGTCACCTGTGCGTCACCGCAGTCATCTGTGCGTCACTGCAGTCACCTGTGCGTCACTGCAGTCACCTGTGCGTCACTGCAGTCACCTGTGCGTCACCGCAGTCACCTGTGCGTCACTGCAGTCACCTGTGCGTCACTGCAGTCATCTGTTCGCCACGGCCAGTGGATGAAGCTGCTATTTCATACACGACAACTCCGTTACTTCGTCCACACAGTGCCATTATGTGACTGAGGTCTTGAAAAAGTTTTGAGATTTTTAAAGGATGAGGAGGGAACGTATGGACAGTTCTTTTCATGCAGCTTCCAGAAACAGTTATTCCATTAAAACAATTTCAAAACAATTGCCGTGTTTTTGAGACTATAATGACAACAGGCCTCACAGCATCCAGTGTAGTACAAGGTACTGCAAGCGTGTACAGCAGCACACACTTGCAGCAGTATGTACAGCAGCACACACTTGCAGCAGCCCACACTGCCACACAAAGAGCAACACAGCAGCATGCAGTTGATGCATCTGCCTCTCTGTAGCCCGGCCTACACTAATAGATGCTACAGCTGCTTGCAACCCTGCTGATTAGAGCATCTGCAGCTGCTGTTCCTAGAGCTGCCAGTGCAGTATACACCAACGCTACACTGTCAAGTCTACTCTTCCTGCTGTGTTGCATCGTGTGTAAAATCTCGTACTTGACGGAATATTTTGCACGTTAAAACGTAGACTTAAATACGCACTATCATATTCTATCATTTGAACAACAAAAGCACACATGCACAACATGTTATTCATTAAAATGTAGCATAAACGTCTAAACTTAAGGTAGTTCAGCTGAACAGCGCGTATGCTGAGAATGGCTGGACTAAAATAGAGGTTCGAGACTACGTATGTCTGGGCACAAGCATCTGTACAACAAATAGCATTGACGTCTCTAGAGGCATTCAGATCAACACTTTTATGAAATCATCAGCCAAACCTCGGGAGTACGATTACTCTAGAGCTTCTTTTTTAGTAATATACTCTCCTCTTACAGTGTTTACTATCGTGATAAGGGAGACGGTAGTTCTAACATTCTGTTATTAAAATAAGTATTTACTTGAGTTTTACGAGTGAGATTAGGGCATTGGAGATATTTGCCTCACTCACCAGCTCCTCAGTAAACGAGGACTGCAAGTTTTTGCAGCCACCACACAAACGAAGAGAAGTCCTGAGCCTTCCAAACTGTGACGAGTTCCTCACTCTAATAAAATGGCGTTCATACACTCAAAATAAGTCAGTCGCCGGCTCATATAAACACAGAAACAAAAACAAAAACGTATATTTCCAATAAAGTTGGTACATAAGAAATGTAACAGCATTGGTTTTTAAAAATGCCTTTTCATAAAATCCTTAAGTGGTAGGTATTCTATGCGTAGTATCATAGATGATAGGACAGCAGTACCTACGGGTATACATGAACATTCACATCACGCAATGAACGTTAAATATACATGGGGAAACAAATGAAACTTCGCTTTTTCAATGATGACTTAAGAGGTAATCATTGGTGACACATATAAATTCTGACGTCGTAGGTATTATACGCATTTTAGGTGATTCTACTCTAAAAACATAAGACAAAGACTCCTCTAACACGTTAACTCTAACTTTTGCCAATCTGACAACAAAATGAGTATATTCAAGGTAGCAGATAATTATGGCCATTTAGGTAGAACTGCACACATTTTAAAATAATTAACATCAGTTAGCTGTGGAGAAGATAAAGAAGAAGAAGAGCTGATGGAAGAAGAGAGAAATTAAGTTTATGCTTGACGGAGGTGTTAGGAGTGAGAGTAACAACACAGTTGTTGTGAAGCAGCCACACGAGTATAGAATAGAATAGAATAGAATGAGGCTATAGGAACGAACCTTCTGGCCCATTCTTGGGTCGGATAATTACTTCGATAATTATTCGGTTGTTTACCCAAGTCCCATGCCGTATTTCTAGCCGCGTCAACCATGTCGGCAGCGGGATTCGAACCCGGGTCTTTCCGCTCGCAAGCAGATTCGCTCACCAGTCGACCAAGCTGGTCTAACCTTAAGGTGTTGTGAGTGCGAAGTTTTGGTCGACATCCTTGATGGTTCAATTGTAATTTTAAGTTAGTTAAGGCAGCAATATAGTTCAACTTCGGAGCATGTTATCATCAGTCATATGTCTGAATAAATACGTATGAGGTAAGTGAATATACTACTGAATTATAAGGTAATTCAAGTATATTGTATATGTACAGTAATGGATGGATGTCGATATCACTTGCTTGCTTTAAGGCCGAGCTCAGCAGATGTATGTATGCATGAACTCAAAATGTATATATATATAAGTATATCAATATAGACTCGCTATTTAGAATAATCATAGATTTCTCACAGGGAAGGAACAATGTAAAATTCAAATATATTTTATTATTTTAATGTTCAATCATTTCAAATATATGAAAACTATTTTTGACTGGTTGTTGTGACTGCACAAATCCCACTGTGGCTCACACTGAAAATAAGTAAAGACACAATACAGACTCAAACTCTAAGCGAAATAATCTTTCGATATTTCGAGCAACACATGTTTCCGTACGCACCTACACAGCAATTACTTTTTTACTGCACAAAAATTACATTGATTACATTACACAGGACGACGGGCCTCTCGCAGGTGTATGGCTAGTAGCTACACACCTGCCACATGTAGAAACTACAGGGAAATCTGCCTAAACAACACAAACACAACAACAACAACAAAATTCTTTGTCTCGTCAAAAATATGAAAAGTTGATACAATTTCGGTAAGAGTTATCCAAGTTTGACTAGAACAACACACGCAGATAGTAACTATAGTGATGAATACACCAGCTTAATGTACTGACATCTCAAATGCAGCAGGGATAGTCGTAGATTTGAATTTTCTTTTCGTTTAGGAAATGAAGCAGACCATTTAGACCACTGCCACAGCATACATGCTCATGGCGCTGTCAATGCAAAAATATTGCATATTCTTAGAAAAGAGTAGAGGTCCAGCAGAAGTGTTTGCTGCATGCCAGTAGCAAGGGAATTAGATCGTAGGTCTGGATCATAAACAAAACGAGTAACAAAACCCGTGAGTAACAGAACCCGTGAGTAACAGAACCCGTGAGTAACAGAACCCGTGAGGAACAGAACCCGTGAGTAACAGAACCCGCGAGTAACAGAACCCGTGAGTAACAGAACCCGTGAGTAACAGAACCCGCGAGTAACAGAACCCGCGAGTAACAGAACCCGTGAGTAACAGAACCCGTGAATTAAGCAACAGGAGCACTCACTCAACAGCTCTCACTACACGTTGTTTTCACCAAAAAGATGTCATGTTATCCCATGAGTAATGTCAAAATTTTTGATAAGGAAATCAAAGTTCAAATCATACATTTTGAAAAAAATTTACAATCAATGTAGTTTCCAGGGTAATCTATGACTTTTTTTGCCTCGACTCATAAGCATTATAATATGATTAGTAAAAATTTCGGTTTGAGAGATTTCTGAAATGTCAGTTTGAACATCATGGTTTTAGAGAGTTAACCCATTCAAATGATCCTGTAAAGTACAGAACAAGTAGTAGTCTGAAGGAGCCACAGTAGGAGAGGCTTTAACTAATATTGCTTGTATGTACACCCTGCCTTATCATCATCATCATCAACGCTGAAATCTGTACGTCTGAATTTTACAAGCAATCTTCCACAAGTTTTTTATTGACGTTCCCTCTGGTGCCCAGGCTGAGTTACAGTTTCCAGTCGCTTCAGCTGCTGAATTTCCTTTTTAAAATTCAAAAAGTATTAAGTACCCTAAATGGCAGTATCCTTAGTGAAAGTAATTAGTGAAATTTTAATTAGATGGTCTTGCAAAATAAATTTTACTAAGTTCAAATCTTCCTAAAAACATATGTAATACTTTATACTATTAGCATCAAATATAAGTTTAAATTTTGGAAAAAATTAAAATCAGGCACTACTTACTGCATGCTAGTGACTTGATGTATTACTCACAAAAAGAAAGATTTCTCAGTGATTTTGATGGTAAGATACCATTCCTGGTTGCAATTACAGCACCACATAGCTTTCCCTCCCCCTCTCCTCCTACTTTATGTATGCTGCGGTACAAAAAGTTAAGGAACATTCCACTGAAGTGTCATTGAATACAAGACACATTTCAGACAGTATTATTACCTAAGTATCACAATGCAGAAGTTTTATCGTAGGAAAGTACCAATAAGCCGAAGTATCAGTATATGTATATGCAATTCAACAAACAAAAAACCTTAGCATGGAAACATGAGAGGACTTATAGAGACTCGTAGGCATGGATCACAGTTGCGAGCTGCGTGCGTGCATGGAGTTCAGGATCAGTTCTACGACACAATTCCTAAGTTTACGTTTGCTCTTCATGCAAGTAAGCAGCATCCTGAAAACTGCGCAAAATTTTGAACAATGAACATTTCCTGAGTATGTAAACGCATGACAGCATACATATATGCAACAAAAGATGTTATAAAGATAAGTATACGAAGCGTACTTAATGATTTTTGACACTCTTTCATGCCACTTCACACCATCAGTAGTTCATGGAATTGTTCTGCAATTTTCATTTAAACATGAAACTTCAGATGCAGAAGACTGGCACAAATTATTCAGTTCAGTCTACAGACTTTGCTAACAACACGCACACCAAAGCCCAACTTTTCATCATTATAAAGATTGTTTCTTGAAACATATTCTACTTTTAGATAGAACTTCATTTTAAAATTAAATCTCAAGCTTAAGAAAATATCCGTTTAAACTGATAAAAAAATTAGACCCTGTGTGTTCTCTGTAAGCGAAGTGAACTGCTTCTACTTCTGAATGAGAGTTTGTGAGCCTCAAACAATGACCTTTAATTGTGCGGTCCCACGTGACTTAACTATTGTATTTGCGTGTCGCTGGCACCCAAGGATTAATTTTGCATTCTTGATTCAAAAACCAACACTCGTTTCTACTTTCAATATAAATCATCAAATAGAAAAAAATTCATAAACATTTTGAAGCAGTGTTAAGCTTTGAAGAGATTGAAGAAAAAACAGAAAATCATGTGAAAAATTAGAAAAATTTCTTCAAACAGAAGTAGTAGTACTACTAATTATTCAGTAGGAAGAGCAGGGGAAAGTAAGAACGCAACACACAGAGAAGACTGGACCAGTGAAGGAAAAAGCCAGAGAACAAACATGGCTCAGGCGATGGCAGTGGTCATGTCTGGGTGTCTGTTAACCTTGACACGGTCTGTGGGCGCTGCAGTCTGTCACTGGGCGCTGCAGTCTGTCACTGGGCGCTGCAGTCTGTCACTGGGCGCTGCAGTCTGTCACTGGGCGCTGCAGTCTGTCACTGGGTGCTGCAGTCTGTCACTGGGCGCTGCAGTCTGTCACTGGGCGCTGCAGTCTGTCACTGGGCTCTGCAGTCTGTCAAAAGGATTCAGGTCTGGCGATGTCATTCCTCCTTCAAAATGAAGTGAAGAACTTGAGATCGCAACCACTGATGCGTTTTCTAAGCTCCATGTGAGGATGTAGAGTCTTGCTCAAATGTCCTCTTACGACTTTTAAAAAAATAGTTTTTTCCCTAAGAAAAGAATGTCTACAAGGATTCCTTAGCCGTAACTTCCTTGGTTAATTTTAACCCTTTCTTCCACAAAAAACAATGGATTTATTTTGGTTTCACAGAACCTGTTCCAAAGCATCAGTCAGCGCTCCTTGTCTTTGAATAACTACCCGGGTGTCTGTCTAACTAGTCCTGAAGACCTGTTGAATTTTTGCTGAATAACAAATTTCTTTTCATCACTAAACACGAGCTTCCGTAGTGTGTCTTTGCGGATACGAGAGAGAAAAAATTCAGTTTTTACAGATAACAGTTGTTTCTTTTGATGTTCGTAAGCAGAAATCCCAAGTCTTAATGGCAGATGAGGAACGTGTTTCCGGTGGACGCATTGCTATGGATTACAAAATTTTCAAGGGATCTCTTTGGAGCTTTTCTTTAATGGATTTAATCAGTTTTTAGGGTCTGACAGTCCGAGGACGACCTTGTCTAATACTATTCTTCACTTCTCGTCTTTTTGAATCAGTTAAACGTTCTCCAGACGAGCATTTTTACCCATTATAATTTTAGTAATATTTGTTGTAGATTTTCCAACCTTATGCTACTCTAAAATAGCTATTCACTCGTATCAATCTTTAGCCATTATATTAAATATCATGCTTCGAAAACATATGATTTCGTTAATACACAAAAATTCTAAACGAAGTAGAATGTTAATGTAAATAATTGAATTTACACTCGAATGTAACAATAATTTTCGAACGCGGGATGAAAGAGGCATGCGAGAATGGAAGAAATCGGTGAAAATGGAAGAAGCCTACTAGGGTGGAAGAGATTGGGGGAAGTCAGCGAAGCTGGAAGAGTTGGGCGAGGATGGAAGAGAGAGAAGGTTCGTGTGGTGTATGGATGTGACAGGAAGTTCCTCATGTAAAGCAGTGTCAGGGCCCGCCCTATCATTTCTACCTCGGATGCTATGTCGGACTCACAAACATGCAGCATACAAGCGGGACTGTCCAATTGTTGTAACAACTCCCTAACAAACTAATGAAATACGTCACCAAGTAAAGTATAGAGGCGTAAAACGAGGGAATGAGTACAAAGTATAAAGCTATCAACATGCCCCTGCAAATAAATGTTTTCACAATGAAACATTTATTATAAACATGTGAACTATACTAAAAGCAAAAGTTTCCGAACACGTTGGAGGTACCAACAATGTAACGAGCTACTCGATGTTACACTATCATAATACTCAGCTCCAAAAAAATTCGACACTGTTGACTTGGAACAGTTGTACTCACAGGTTATGACGGACCAGCGCTGCCAATCCAGGTTGCTTGAAAAATCCTGCACTGGCTCTTATTAATCGCTCATGAAGATCACTACTCTGCTAGGATTTACCTAAAAACAAGATATTCCGCTTCTGAGTGCTGCACTGAAATGCCCTCAGCACCGGAAATTCTCGAATAATTGTACAATATTTCTGCTTAAAAAGCGAGTGAAAAGAATCGTTGGCGTGTATTTGTCTAGAGTTCAAATTACACTTTGAAAGTAAATAGACAGTAAACTTATAAAAGTTTAAGTTTTGAAGAAAAGAATATGTTTCTCCAATGAATTATGCACATGTTGTCTCAACAAATAGAAGCAAAGATAACATTGGTAATGAAGTTAGTGTTAATGAAAATATAATCACAAGCTGTGATCACTCGACTTTGAATAACGAATGAGAGATAACATAAGAAACGCCATTTTTAAGACCTTTGTTGTAATCGGAACACATAAGTAAGAAGAAAGCTTTATTCAGCACAGCCAGACGCAGTTGTCTCACTACAATTTGAAGTCTTCAAACAAAAACAAGAAATTTGATACCGAGTTTTTAACCTCTCAATCTTACGTTGAAAGTTTCAGAACTGCGGCATTTAAGAATCCAAGACAAAAATATTAAAATTTATATATTAGTTAATGTTTTCAGTTCATTGATAAAATAAAATACGGTTAAATACATGGAACACGAGCTCCAAAACATATGCGACACACATACCGTGTCGGTATGGGACTACTACACCACATTATAGTACCACACGCATACTACTATACCACACTATAGTACCACACGCATACTACTATACCACACTATAGTACCACACGCATACTACTATACCACACTATAGTACCACACGCATACTACTATACCACACTATAGTACCACACACATACTACTATACCACACTATAGTACCACACGCATACTACTACACCACACTATAGTACCACACGCATACTACTATACCACACTATAGTACCACACACATACTACTATACCACACTATAGTACCACACACATACTACTATACCACACTATAGTACCACACGCATACTACTATACCACACTATAGTACCACACACATACTACTATACCACACTATAGTACCACACACATACTACTATACCACACAATAGTACCACACGCATACTACTATACTACACATACATACCGTATCGCTAAAGTTTCCTTTTTTTGTGGAGTTAATAAGACACACAAAGAGATGAGAGTTTATCAGGTAATGGACGTGTGCACAATGCTGAGTCTTGCCACAAATGAACCTGCATAATTATATTTTACAAAGAGATCAATGACTGAATAAACTAGCATGGAAGCCGACTGACAAACCCTCGTATGAGAGTCGAGGTAAAATAAGTAGGAAGTTGTTGACTATAGATTGGTTATAAACTTGAATGTAGCTCGCAGTTCTGCACAAGTTGAAATGCAAAGTTAAAGTAATCAGGATTTTTTCACTCGTAAAAGGTTAACAAGACTCAATATTTGTACAATTGTAAGATGAGGAGTCGGCAATTACAGCTGATGGACAACTCAATGGATTACAAGCCTTGGAACTACAGGCAATCTAGCAATGAATAACACAATCGAAACTGCTCAGGTGCAACTGCACAGCTCGCAGTACAGAGGCTGCAGTTAATTCTCTCGTTGCAGATTTTGCTCCAACAGTTTAATGAATTTAATGTCACAGAGCAGGCGCTTATTTTGTTTCATTTCAATAGTGTAAGTCAATGAAAAGTGTGGTGAACGACTGCAGCACAAGTCAGCGCACGCTGCACTGTCAACGCTCAACACGAACAGCCTTCGTTTATTGTGACATGGGCTTAATTTCAAGTGTTATTTCGAACAAGAAACAGGACGCAACTTTCTAAATTTAGAAAGAATCAAGTAACTGTTCGGCAAGTTTATGTTTAAGTCGTCTAGGTAAACTACATATGCGTGAATAAAAACTAGACTTTCACTTTTTAAAGACAAGCAAAAAATTCTTCGTGGTCGTGACACATTATTTAGTATGTGAAATAAAGGCAACATCTGTATTCAGTGTTCGGTAGAACGCTACTAACGATACTTATATTACCTTTATATGAAGTAAAAAACACTTCTGCTCACGATCAAAAGTGTAAATACTTGCCCCAGTATCATTCAATGAAACCATATTAATACTTGCCCCAGTATCATTCAATGAAACCATATTAATACTTGCCCCAGTATCATTCAATGAAACCATATTAATACTTGCCCCAGTATCATTCAATGAAGAATGCCTCAAGCATCACAGAAATCTCTCTTACGTAGGCGAGATGTAGAGTTTATAACCCTAACACAATCTATTGATATAAGACAACAAAATATTTAAACTTACTGCGCAAATTAATTAAACTTTCGTCCCATAATTCAAGCAAATATGAAAAGAACACAGTGAGATGGAAAATCAATGTGTCTGAAGTATATAGGCACATCAAGTTCTCATATCAACAACGAACGTCATGTCTACATTGCGTGAACATGACACGGAGTTTTTTGCGTCCACAGTCAATTAATAATCATAGTTCAATTAACCAATAAGAGTAGCAATTCAAGGGTTTACAATAAGACCACAATCAGCCCACAAAACTGCATTGTTTTGACGGCGTGACTTGCAGTGCAGACTGCACGAACTCTGCGGTCACACCAAACCGATATTGGACAATAAATCAAAGCAGCTTACTTCCTAGAAACAAGTTAATGAACACGAGAGAGTTTATTTGTGGCAGTGGCCGTATAAAATTGTGCATTGGGTAGTCATTCAAAATTCAACAGATGAGGACAGGAGAACTTTTTGAAAGTTAAATGTTTGAACTTTAGTTAGTGTATACATTTGGTACAGTCGTGTGCAGCATAGTTAAAACTAAACAGGTTGGAATAATGAATATTTTTTAGGTTAAGTATTTACAAACATACCCATAAGCTCCAGAACAGTCGACTCGAGTACAACACATTTTTAGTGACGTAGCAGTACAATCTGTCATGCGGACGTCACAAAATACAGGTATTATTTCTATGATACGAATACACGTGAAAAGTTGAATTCACACTTATACGGTTCAATTCAATAATTAGAATCTACATATATAATAGACAGTACATCTCCATCTCTCTCTCCCTCTATCTATCTGTGTGTGTCTGTCCCATT
The DNA here is from genome assembly GCA_006783055.1 of Trinorchestia longiramus. Classification (NCBI taxonomy): domain Eukaryota; kingdom Metazoa; phylum Arthropoda; class Malacostraca; order Amphipoda; family Talitridae; genus Trinorchestia; species Trinorchestia longiramus. The sequence continues at coordinate 125,188 of VCRD01001084.1, forward strand.
ACTTCCTATCTATTACTGGAGAAAAATTATTGAACCGAAATCAGAACGGGGTATACATATATTATGAACAGTGTATTGTGGATACCAAAGACGCCCAATCACTATGAAACTTGTTCGTACTTTCTAAAGAAATGTTACCTAAGTCTGTTGTCAGTAATGGATTTTATTAATGGGGTTTTCATAGACGGGACATAAATGCCTTTAGCTAAAAAAGGTAAATAGTACAATGGTTCTAAGAGCTAAATGAGCTGTGACTGAGGTGTCCCTGTAATACTCAAAACTTTAAACTAGATCCACATACACATTACATACTCCTGTGCACATGGTACATTGCTTCTGTAGTGCTACGTTCCTTTCATACAGTAAGTAGATGCAAGTATGTAATTTCATTAAATTCTAGCTTCCATGAGGTTAATTATAGAGCTACTGAGTATGAACGATACTTTACCGGTTGGATGCTATGTTGTGCAGTAACATTTTCAGACGTCAGTGGTGAAAAAACACAATTGAACTTTTCGAAACTTTAATATTGAAAATAAATAAAATAAACATGTTGTGTGAATAAAAGATTAACATTAAATATTATATCGTAATTTACTGTTTACAGCATGCATTTTCATTTTCTTCAAAGACTGGTGGAGTAGCCATGATGGTTACATTTTACCTAAGAAATGTTCTCTTACTATTGCACTACCCACGCGTTTAACTTTCAGTAACACAAGCAATCACTCAAGGATGAATCGTCCGGGAGACACGTAAGATCGAACAAGTTCTTCCAATTATGGAGAGTACTATTTCTCTATCCACTCAGTCGGCATGACAATAGTTACGGAATAATTAAGACTTCAATTTCAACATTATTATACGTTTACGGTTAATTATTTTTTATTAGTTAATTTTATGGGTTGTTATACGTATGGAAATAGCGTAGGACTGAATGCAGACATCAAGAGTGGGAAATATGTCTGACACGGAAACATGGAGCGACCTGGCGAACGCAGGCAACTGCAGCAGCCGAGGCTGACGTTGCAACACAATGGAAACTGTGCTCAGAAGGCCAAGGTCACGATTAAATATCTTGTACTAAGATCCAGTAGAAAGAAAATGACAAACGTCATCATTTCCGCACGTGATTCCTTCAATTGAAACATTTTCTCACCAGTTCAGTAAGAGTCGTGCAACATGAAATGAAACCTAAAGTGACAGAGATGTCAAGGGGCGGTCACCGTCATGTAGCTTGTGTGAGGAGCTGCATTTCTTTAAAGTGGTCGTGTTGTTCACAAGTTTCCATATGAATAATGCAACAAGGACTTCAAATGTCATCCAGAGCGTGCGAGTGAAACTGACGATGAAATAGGAAAGACAGTGATCTAAGAAGGATATTTACAGTTCCAACTGATACTTGTGCCTTCTTTAGAAAAAAGGTAAAACTCACCGGGCAACCAGCAGACTAGGACGTGTTGATGAATTCAGACACCACCATCAGAACAGCTGACACAGCACGCTTGTACAGCAACTAGAACCATGTGCATGTAGCAATAAAAATAACACTTATGAAATAATCTACTCATAAACATTAGTTTGTATTTTTATTCGACTTTTGGCATAATAAGAGAGCTGTTAAACACGTTATAATCTTGGAAATAGAAATTCACTGACAAATAATTTTCTTTTCTTTTTATTCCATTCATTCAACACACAATCAAGAACTATGAAAAGAAACGAGACAAAAAATAATCCTTATAAAATGGAAAGAATTTTTACTGAAGTCGAAAGGATCAGTTCGCAGCAAGAAAATAAGTAACATGTCAGTTATCTTATGATGCTTTCGCTAGTTCATATATAACATACGAGGTCCGTACCTCAATATCAACAAAGAAGAAAGGCCAAAAGTTCCATCGTTAGCTAATTTTCCATGTACTGCATAGCAAGAGAACTGTGCGCATCCCTGCGTGTGCGTGCATCCCTGCGTGTGCGTGCATCCCTGTGTGTGCGTGCATCCCTGCGTGTACACACACGACTTCACGCATCTCGAGTGATGTCGTCGCAGCGGTGATACAAAATCACCTTACTTGGTCCGTGTCTCTGTGACGCTCGTAAGCATTTAGATAAGAGGAAATTCGGTAGGGTATAAACACGAAACACACATAGTAGTAGACCCACGCGTGAAAATTCACGTGTTTTTTACTAGTTTTTTTCGTTTGATTTGTCAGTAGACGCAAGCTTTCAGAAGCAGTTTTCATATTGAAGGATATGCCGTTGACATCCACAATACAATACATGTATGCCCTACAGAATTTCTTCTTATCTAAATCCTTAGGAGCGTGATAAAGACGAAGAACCAAGCAACCAAGCAAGCGAACAACAAACAGTGTATTATTATATAGTGGAATTAATACGATTGTAATTATGTATCTATGTGTCACACCCTTCATCAATAAATGGCGGTACCTATGCTACACCTTGATCATAAACCTCCACTCTTAAAGACTAGTGTACACAGCCGTCAAAAATGACGTCAGAGATTTTATGATAATACCCGTGCCATCAAAAATGATGGAAAATACTGTTAGAAAGATATTAAATAAAACTAGCAGAAACCCGTTTAGATCACACGATTTCAATAATTAACTCACTTCCATGCATATAAGGTTAAGTATGAAGGAAATGTATTTTATAGACATTCTTTGATATGGAAAGATTCCTGAAGTAATTACTGTAATTTGAAATCAAATTTTTATGCAATGCAAAGTTTTCATATAATTCAGTTTACATTAGGGTAAAAAATATAATTTTGTTTGAATATTTTATATTCAAAGAAAATGCTCAATTATCTCTTCTTGGCTCATATTCGCTCTTCTTTCCTGGTAATGATTCCTTAAATCGTTCAAGTAAACATCTCTTTCCTCTTGAGTCATGCGAGCTCTTCTTTCAGCTGCTCTATTCCTAGCTTCCACCAATTCATGCTCTCTATCCGTGGCATTCATATTTTGTCTTCTTCGTACCATAAAGTTCCTGTTTATATCTCGAATAGATTGCCTTTCTTCCGTTCTTAGTCTATCTCGAAATCTTCTTTGTCTCTCTCTGGCTAATTCTCTCCTCCGCTCCATTGTGAAGGGCGAACGCAGTGTGAGTAGCTTAATAAATAATGAGATATTTTTTGGTACTTTTAACAATCTCATTTACTGATTAGTTACTAATTATTCTTCTTGATCTCCAGCCACAAGGGCAAATACGACCCCTTATATATAGTATCTTCGTAGACACGATACCGCCAGTCACGGCGCCTTCATAATAATGAGGAGCGTTACACACGAACTTAGTTTTAAGCCTATTAATGTAGATTACATATAACAACGCAATACAATATATTTAGTTTTATATATATTTACAAAGGACAAATATTTTAATTGAGTATTTCTTTAATGACAACATTCCTAGTGAAAACTAAGATACTTAGTTTTCTACTGCTGCAATTGACTCTGCAGTTCGTGTCATATTCCGGTACAATGTACCCGAATCATAGGGCAATACCCCGCCGAACTCGGTATCCACGATACGGACTTGAGTATATACGGCTCTGGATCTCTAATTTTTTTGAAAGTGACACGAAACATATAAATAAATAAATATATAAATAAAAAATATATAAACACACGACGGTCATTCTTAGTATTGGATTTCAGGAAATTTGCTAATAAGGGCCATACCTTATCTTACTTATTTAAATTATACACGTACTTTTGAGTGCTACAATCATGATGGTACCTTAATTTGGAATTACCAGTTTGCAGTTATTCCACTATATGTATAGTAATACACAGTTTGTTGCTTGCTTGCTTGGTCCGTCTCTGTCACGCTCTTAAGAAAAAAGGTAGGAGGAAATTCGGTAGGGTATACATGTATTGTAAGCATTGTATTGTGGATACCAGAGGCACATCCTTCATTGTGGAAACTCCTTCGTAAAGTCCGCGTCCACTGATAAATCAAACGAAAAATTTCAATAGAAAACACGTGAATTTTCGCGTGTGGGTCTGCTAATGGTTATCATTATCATAGTAACACAGGTAACTAGTTGTAACTCGCATTGCACACTTTCAGATATCATTAACACTATATCACGTATGAAAATATGAAATTATTTCTAATTAAACAATGTATGTACATCATTGTTTTTTATCATCAAGTGTGCAAGCACAATCATTTACCTCCTTCAATAGTTGTTCCCGCTGTAGATGTCATCAGCACGAAGCTCAACGACAGCAGTCAACCTCATCAGTTTCAGTTCAAGAACTGACAACGAACATGAAAGTTTGGATAAGAAATGTTCACCGGCGCAATATGGCGTAACTTAACAATCCGCTGGTCTCAACTCTGGTCAAAGTTTGCCTATGGTGAGTTGAGGTTAAGTTTGCTTTAGCTGTGCCTGAACTTGACCCATATAACATCCCTAACTTTGATCAACCTGAAAAGTTTATTCTTGCGTTAGTGAAGCTCCACCTACAATAGGTAACGAATTCTAACTATGAACAATTTCAATTATCAATTTGCCAGAGTCTGATGTTCCAGCACATGAGATTTAGTACGAGAGAAATGCTCTCAGTTGCCAGGCACTGAACATTTACTGAACAGCTTGTGAGTTATAAAATAACACACAGAATAATGACACGCGAGTCACATGAATCTTGTGAAGGTGAGTACACCAGAAGTAAAATATAACGAAACTGAACACTACTCGTATATGAAAATTTCCTACCTAAACGTCAAAGTGTGGTTTACTTTACAAATAATTTTGTCAGGTTTTAATATTGAAGTATGGGCCTTTCGTAAACATCAGACTTTGGACACTGCTCATTTAGTTCTTTTATTTGATTCCTGAATTAAGTTTAGCTATTTCAATCTTAAATAAACCTCACCTCGAAATGAAATTTCCCGCATCCAAAGCAACTCTAACTCTATTTGCATGCCCTGCTGTCACTCGCATACGTTAACTCAAGGACAGAACTCGGCAGTTTCAACATCAGTCCGCCCTTTAACTCTGACGGTCCCGGACTGTGCTGTGTATTCACACTTATTCTCTTCCGCTTTTTGAGCAGGTGACGGCTTCAATTTCCTACCCTAATCCTTTAAATTACAGTGAACCATGAATGACAATTTTAATGTTACTTGCGCCAGTATGCGCTTTTTTGTAAGGCACGAAATTAAACGCGCTACCTCCAAACTCTTCAAGTAGACAGCGGCGTCCGGAACACTTACGAGACCTTCTTCAGCACTAGGAGCAAAAATGTAAAGTTAACAGTAAATATGCGTACCGTACAGGCACATTTTTCACGGATATGGAAAGTACAATGAAACACTTAGTAATTTTTAAAAGTTGTGTCTACTATAAGACATTGTTTTCCATGAAATTAGCGATTACTTCTTTAGAAGCAGTGAGATCACGCACTAAATATACATACACACCACCGAGAAAGCGTTTTCTCTCGCACCAGAGACGGAAGACGAACATCATTTTCCAACGCACTGTGCTTGAGAGCTTCAGCAAGCACAAGGATAGAAGTTGGTGACCGCAATGCTACTTTTTCCATAAAATTCATTGAAATTTCTTACCTTGAAATGTTTAGTCGATTCCAACAAGCAAGGAGTTAAGACGTAGCTGAGTTGGCACCCCCAGGTGATAGTCACAAGGCCACTAGAAGACTGGTAATCCAGAATACGATGATATTCCTACTTACAGCACGACACACACCCTCACCGCATGCTCTCAATAGGAACACTGGCGCAGGCTCTGTAATGTAAATGCAACACTGGCTCAAGAGTCAAGAGACCTGACTCCAATGCTTGCCAGCCATGCCTCCAAGCCATCTATTCCTGATGAGGTTGTCTTGTTAATCACTTTACTTAAACTCGAATCGTTTTATCCTGATGTATCTTACAGTACAGTATCACACAGCATCACACAGTACAGCATCACACAGTACAATGTCCATATGACTTCTCCCAGTCTCTAGCGGTATAAGGGCGTCCATTGCTGAATTTTAAATGGAGATATATTTTCTGACCATATACTTCATACCCTAAATATTCCGTAAAATTTTAATGGCAGATTTGTAGAAAATATGCTGTAAAAACTTATCTGAACTCCTTATTTAATTTTTAAACGATTTTTGAATGTCAAAATTATTTTTGAATGAATACACAGTGACAGCAGAAACGATATTCTCGACGAGCTACTTCCAAGTTTCGGCAATTCCAACTGGACACAAATTTAGAGCCTGAGATGTATGGAAGTATCCTACTATACGCTTATGCTTGTTGTTGTTCCTCGTTCACACGTTATTGTCTCTGTCGAAAAGCCCTTCCAGGGTAACATCGCTAAGGCTGTTCAGATATTTACATGTTTAGATGAGTGTTGTCCTCGGAGTCTTCTTTGTTCTGGGGAGATGAATTCAAGCTGCTAAAGACGCCTTTCCTAGCAGAAATTGTGAAATTCGGGAATCAGTTTTATTGATTCACGCTGAATTCTCTGACTAGAATGGAATATTTTCTGAGGTTCATTATCATTTAAACTGTCCTTAGAGCAAGAAAGAATTAACATGGACCGAAATAGTGTGCAACACGTGGGGTATACACGTGCAACACGTGGGGTATACACGTGCAACACGTGGGGTATTTGCCACATTGCAGCACTTGGAGGAGATATGGAAAACTATCAAACAGATGAAGGACGTCTACGAGTATCAATAGGAATCAGGCAAGCTGCCAAGGCTCCTGACGCAGTCGTGAGGGAGAGGAGAAAGGAGGCAGGAGGAAGAGGGGTGGCAAAATGTACTGCTATCAAAAATCGTAGACGGAATATTTTGACTTTGAGCCATAGATTCATTTTAATGCCATAGCGCTCACAATTTTGATTCATATTGAGTAGATTTAGGTCAGAATCAATATCAAGCTTCAGACGATGAAAGAATTTCGTTGGGCAGCTCTCTTCCTTCTTTAGTTTATTCAGTGATGGCAATACCAACATAACGAAAAGAAGATAGCAATCTATATCACCAGCTTGGTCGACTGGTGAGCGAATCTGCTTGCGAGCGGGAAGACCCGGGTTCGAATCCCGCTGCCGACATGGTTGACGCGGCTAGAAATACGGCATGGGACTTGGGTAAACAACCGAATAATTATCGAAGTAATTATCCGACCCAAGAATGGGCCAGAAGGTTCGTTCCTATAGCCTCATTTTATTCTATTCTATTCTATTTAAAGAAGCATACAATAAAACACAAATACACAAGACTTTCCAAGGGCTGATATGCATATTGATGTGAAACAAAGGACAGAGAGAAATTTAAAAAAATAGCATTCAGGTTTACCTTCAGAGTAATTGTGCTCTCAAAAGCAGCTCATAATTAAATAATTACAAGGAAGGATGTAAGAAACACGCGTGCGTTTGTGTACGGCAAGCAGGTGAAGCGCAAGCAAAGTAAAATGTCCTGTAATTAAGATAGTCAGCTCCAAAACAGATTATTAGAAAAAATATTATGATTACTATTATTTAAATTATCTACAGTATTGTTACTGCTATTATTAGTATTCAGATTGGTATAATAATTGATATAATTTTATAATTCTTCGTGTTATTGTAACAATAATTAAATATTATTATAAGAATAAGACGTCATGGCACCGCCTTCTTCTACTCATACAGAATAGAAGCAGCGGCAGAAAATGTTATTGAACATGATTGCCTGTACTGCAACCCTGACTACTGGTCAGGTATGTCACAACCACTGAGTATGAACCCTGCCTAGCTAGTGCAGTGCCAGGCATCTTGTTTAGTTAACCCGTGTCCCACAACAGCAACAGCTGCTGTCCCACACTCAGAGCAGGAAGGCCGGGGGAGAGACCAGCCTTCATATGGGATGTGACTATCATTTCTTGACCTACGTAAGACAAAATAAATGTTGAATAATACTGCAAAATATGCTACAGATCTGAACATATCACAAAGTTAACAGAAAGGAAAATACTGTAAAAAAGAGAAAGAAAGGATAAAATAGGACGGCTGGAAATTGGAGACCAGAGCTGGTTTAAAAGTAGCCACTAGGATTTTTTGTTGGATGACCGAAGAATTGGAGATTTTCAGCCCGATGCGAGCATTAAATTGACGGATGTATTCATATCAAAGTAATGTAAGTAAACATGATAAATAGACATTTAAAAAAATGTATACCATCAAGATAAATAGAAAAATATTACCAAATGCAGACACAAAGACAACACCAAATAAAGGTAAAGAATACCATAAAATGCACACACAAAAACAAAGCAAACGAAATCAACTTAATTCCGATCCATGACACAACACACTACAGTAGTACCGCAGGAGAAACTAAGTAAGGTATGATAAAACTAAAGTACAATATCAACAGCAGACACAGAACTAAAGTAAAATGATACAGAAGAAAAAGAACTAGAGCCAGACGTCGCCACTCGCCATGCGTTTGCCTGTAGTAGGGTCTCCAGATCACCAGGGTGATGTGTGGACAGGTCGATATGACCGCCCCCTAAACCTGATCATAAGTGTAAATTCACGCAGTAACCTTCCATCTGTGACTCCTGTCATGTGATCCGGAAAGGTTTACCGGAATATTCTATCAAATTTCAAAGTGGTCTTTCAGGACTGATCCCTGAAAAGTTTTTCAAAGCTCATCGAAACATCAGTGACAATGACTTTTTCTCTGAGATCAGAGGCGAAAGTTAACATTTTCTTTTACTACGTTACCCTCATCGATATTTCATAAGCCACAAAACGACGTTGTTAATGTCAATAAATGCAGTTTTATGCAAGTTTATGGAAACTTAACTTAAGCCCACAACAACAATGAAACTTTCTCGTAAACTTCAAACCCGCCTCAACTTCAGGCATCGATCCATTTCAGTGGACATCAAGAAAAAACGCAAGTACATTCCCAAAGAACGCTCCATTCGCTTTGTGTTCCTTTTCATCACACGTCAGTGATAATTCATGAGTGAGATATATGAAAACAGTGATCACATTTTATGAACAAATGTACCGAAATTCAAGCTTTCAACAGTGTACCTTGGCAAAATCAGCGCATCTGGAATTGAATAAAGCAGGGAAGGGCGGAGTTGGAAATCCTCACGACTGAAACAATGGATGGCCATAGAAGGATAGTCCTCTAACATGTTCTCCGCCCTCTTGAAGATGAGATAACCATAGCTTCAGTTCTATATTTTTCATTCTTCTCTTACAGAATTGAAATGTTTGAGAGAGAGCAACTGTCACACAATGAAAGCTAAGTAAATTTAAAAATATGTTATATGTTTTCTGCGAGAAATTACTCGTCACACATGGTGGGTCTACACCAGAAAATACCAGGTGGATAAAATCGGTACTAGTGATCACTTGCGACCTATCAAGAAGTATTTAAAAATAACTTATATGTATATCTATATTTTGACTTCAAAAGTGAAGAGGTTGTTCAGGAAAGTTCACCGTCCTCTATTGAAGAGGGAAGGGAGTTCAGCCATGCATCCCCGTAGAACACTCTGGGTGTTACTATTACATCTTCTTGGTAAGTTTTATTGCGATAAATTGGTGTATGATGTATCACGCTATGTGCACCGTATTGTTTTTACGTACATGATTCAAGTCCCCTGCACTAAAGCCACGACGATGTTATTTAAGTTGTCCAACATGTCAAAGCTTCAAAGCTTGAAGACGAGAAAATGTTTGTTTCCGTGCGTGGTATTTTGAGAAGTTAGAAGGACAATAATCTTCGTGCTAGTTATGTGATTCTTGCTAAAACCAGCACTAAAAATGTCCGTATTGTCATTATAACATCGTGATTTGTTTTCACTTTAGCAGTTCAAGACAATCTACATAAGTTATTATTTAAATACAGGGACGGCCATCCTCTTCCTTGTGTTGCTCGCTGCCGTCCCTAAAGTGATGCTATTATTGACACCATATTAAGACTTCTGCACTATTATTCTTTGTTGACTTCTTATAGCTATTTTCAATGTTAATACTATATTATTATTGGAACTATCGTAACTGAGAAAGAGTTTGGTGTAACTATGCTTGTTCATTTTCTGTAGAATTACCTTAGATTTAATGTTAAGAAAGCGCTTCGGAAACAGCACTGAGTTTAAGGTTAAGCAGTTTAAAGCTAACTTAACCGTAAGGCTAGGTAACAATATATAAGTTTAGCATTTCGATAGCAATCAAATGTGAGTTACTATTATTATAAAAAATAATATCGTCATTATCACTGTCACTAATGATTATCGTTAGTGTCATGTTTATTACTTGCATTCGTATTTTTATTATTCCAATTGCCTTGTCTATTATCATTATTTCCTCAATATTATATTCATTATTGTTGTCAATAATGTTCTCAGCAATATCAGCATTATTACATATATTCTACGAATATAACTTTAACATTGAAACACAGTTTAGAAGCTCAAGAACACCAGTGTTGTGCAGGCATACATCTGATGACACAGGGAGTCAGAGGGCTGTACATCGCCCCCAGTTCCCTCAAACCTCCCACTAAAGCGACCCTCAGCTCTGTGGGATCACGGACGGGGTCTGTGGGAGTCATCTCCAACCGCTTGTACTGGTGGATTGGGTGAGTTGTGTTATACTTGCTTTTATGTTGTTAGTCTTGGCAAGTGGTGAGCGGCTCTTGTTTGTGATGCTTAAATCACAGGTTCAAGTCTCAACAAAGTATTTGATTTCTTCTGCTTGCGACGTGGTGAACCTGGATCACCATGCATCATCAAACTCAGCTAGCGCCCCTACAAGCCACTGACTCAAGTCGCACCACAGAGGACGAGAGCAGTCGCTGGAAGGACTATCATTAGTCATCAGATATTACCATTCAAAAATGAAAAACCGATGTCAATGCATGTATTATATATTATACTGCATATAAAGTTTCTTGTTGTACAGAGGCATCTCTTCCTTTGTTGAACTGTCCCATTATTTAATTTCTACGTTCTCTTTATTGTTTGTCAGCATTAACTCTGCTTTTGCAGAGCCTGTTCAAAGGGCTGACATTGTGTATTCTGATATTGTAGAAACTCGTATAGGGGTTCAAAGTAACAATTCAGGTCTTATAAATCCATGAAACTTAACGCTGTTACAAATTAGCAATAGCTTGGGGTCGAGAGAGAAAGACTGATAAGCCTCTTTTTCTGAAAGAAAAAATTTCTCTCAAAATGCAACTGCCCTTCTCATGAAGGAGGAAGACTCAGGCTCAGTTACCATATATTATCATTTTTAATATTTCGATGTGAAGAACTAATACCTCAGGTCGCCTCAAATGCTGCTAGTTTTAGCGTGTGGGCAACAGTACCAGGGTTCCCGTCACACATCCTAGGCAGCTACACTGAAGCTCAACGGCTCTTTCCTTCAACAAGACAAACAAGAAAGTCTTTCTGTTTGAAATGACTAAGATTCATATTTTACTTCTCCTTGAAGAATTAGTAGACAATTTTTTAGCTCCCACTTCCCAATTTTGCAATTCCCAGTACAAATTTCAAGAGGTATATAAGTATATGTTTTTCTTGCCCTGTGTTACGTTAAGAAAATTTGGAATCAGTGAATGTTTCAGTAAACAAGCGTCTTTGAAAAATTTGCGAGTTGAGAGTTTTTAGTATATGTTGTGTGATGCTGCAGACATGCTTATATATCATACATAAAACTATTTTTATCCACTCTTGAATGCAGTAACTTTTGTATTTTTGAACAAGCTTTTTCAACGAGTAGGATACACTGTCAAATGTGAGGTATTTATCCTGAAAAGAGCTTTTTTCAATTACTTGTAAAATACTAGAGCATCATTTCCTCATCCGTGCTTACACTTCGTTATCCGTACGAACATTTTCTTATCCGTACATAAATTTACTTATCTGCACATACATTTCTATATCCGTACCTACATTTCTTTCTCCGTATATGTATTTTTCCTAAAATGAAACCAACGTAAAAGGAAAAAAGTTAATGAGAATCGTTTTGAAATGTAAAGATTCTATGTACGGGGCTAAAGTATACGGTACAACTGGAAATACGAGTACACCGAAATTAAAAGAGAAGTATGAATTGACCTCTACAACTTAGAACCTCACCCGAGTATAGATGCACTGATCAAAATGATCACAGTGTCCTGTATACATAACTACGCTTTCTCCATACACTTCACTCTAAGAGTGACTGAAGCAAACTTGAAAGTGTCCGATACACTCAGCACAGTTATAAAATGAATTCTTCGTGATGTGTTACGAACATTCAAAGCTATTTACAATGGTAGATTAACAGAACAATATTAGTTATCCTGATAATTAGCAGAAGTATTACTCTTTAACTTTCTGATGAAGCTCTCCTGTTGATTAATGGAAGCGCTACTTGTTGACCTGTATGTTAGATATAATTATATATGAATTTGTATGCAAGATTTTGATTGCAGATATCGCTCCCACTACCGCACGTACGGCACGAGCTACAGGTGGTTCTACATGAGCGCTACACCATACTACTATGTCGGCCGAGGCCCTACTGATAAAGTTGGTTATGCTCATTACGGTGAGTTCTAATTTCAGCTGTCTGAGCGTACATCTAGAACTTACTGGACTTCAAAATGTCTTGTTAAATACCGTACGTAGAACTTGATGTGAGAGTTCTCAGGTGTGTTTTTTGGGTGCTCTTATTAGAGTGAGCTCAAATATAAAGAGCTTTATGAGGTGCTGTCTGACGTGAGACACAGATAAAGAACAAGGTTTTCCCTACACATCTGATCCGTGTACCATCATCACCTAATATGGAGATCCTCTTCACAACATACGTTCAAATTAGTTAATTTGAGTACCATTATCATGCAATGAGGGTACCATTCACTTCTAATGTGTTTTATTGAAATGGGCAGAAGCTCCGTTCAACCCTTGGTGGCCTATGCTGTGTATGCTGCTTGTAATCAACGTTGAGCTGTCAGTGTTGTGCTGCTTCTGTGCCTTCAGGACTTAACAAACACCACCAACACCCTGACAACCACCACCAACACCCTGACAACCACCACCAACACCCTGACAACCACCACCAACACCCTGACAACCACCACCAACACCCTGACAACCACCACCAACACCCTGACAACCACCACCAACACCCTGACAACCACCACCAACAACTGCGTCTTGTGGATGCCTCTCTTACCATAAGTTTCGTTTAGAGGACGTAGTATGTATTGAAATATTTAAATATGTTAAGTCTGTTAGCTATCGACCATATATAAAAAATATTTATCCTGACTTATAGTGAGTTCCTGCCTAGTTCAGCTATGTTGTTCTTTAAATGTTTGCTTTGCCATTAAAACAATGAAAGTTTTAAAATGTATACCCTAGAGTCATGGTAATCAGTTTCTCATACTGCACAAAATCTATAAATTCCCCATACATTAGAACACTTTTGATGAACTTATTTTGCCATTTGGATGCATACACAACTCATCGAAAGAATCCTAGTGAAGCAATGTGCCCAAAAACCTCAATGCTCTAACGCAAAAATTTTTATTTTCTTCGTAACATGTTGGACTATTGCCCTAAAATGACGCGTTTTTTAACTCGAACATGAAGTGTAGACTTAGATGTGTTGACCTCACAACTTTATCACTAAATTCATCATTAGTGAACGCCCAATAAGGAAGTTGCTAACCCTTTAACCCCTGAATTATTTTCCATATTATGAACAAAATTATTTTGATCAAAAATAGTCAGGTTAGAATTCCTTTATCACCATTGAGCCATTAAATAATAAATCTTCACAATATCAAAAAAAATAGTAGCATGTGCCTCAAGAGTTGCATTCAGGGTGTAGCTTAGTGTATGCATTTTATTCACGTGTACTACACGCGGCACACCAGGAGGTAGAGGGCTAATTTTGCCCCATACACATCGCTTCAATTCTTAGTAGTCCTTGATTAGTGTTCAGCAGTCCTTGATTAGCGTTCAGCAGTCCTTGATTAGTGTTCAGCAGTTCTTGATTAGTGTTCAGATATCCTTGAACAGTGTTCAGCAGTCTTTGAACAGTGTTCGCAATCCCAGCAATGCTAGATCAGTGTCCCCAAAGTTCGACTTCAATGATATTCTGCTCGAGGCTTCAACTTCACTAAAATAGTTTTATTCCCATTTTACAATCTTGGTTTACCTTTGTTATGGATGCGAATTAGAAATTTTCTTTCAAGAAAATATAAATAATGTTTGTTGAAAACATTACTTCAATACATACTTGAACATGTGCAAGCAGAGACAAAATTAAGCTCTATTCACATTAGATATAGTTACGGTGCTAGCTAAAGAGTGAACTATTGTACTAAAAAAAATAATAAATAGCAACTATAGCTCACGTAGGTTAATTGTCAAGAAAGTTATAAGGCAAGCAGACTAATACTGGCCCATAAACAAATAATTAAACAGGTCAACTGTTAAGAAAAGGGAGAACTCAGCGCAGAAAGAACTCTTAAGAATAATGAGCAAAAACAGGGGAATTTGACGAGAACTTCGTGACTGCTATTCTTGTTTTATCAAGACGCTAATTCCAACAAAGTGGTTTGGTGCACAAGGTAAGAGGAGCTTGTTATCACATTAGTGAGTTCACAGTCCTGAATGTAGGACGAACCTGAAAGGTCATCTTTACATAAATCCATGAGAATTAGAACTAGTAACTACTCTAGGTTAGGTATGAGAGTGAAAAGGCTTCATTAAGTTCAAATGTGAGTAGAGATAGAATATTAATAGTGAATTAAGTTAATGTTGTTAACCGTCTATGCAGTTCTAGAATCTAATTAAATACCACATACAAATTAGCATTGTATTTGAAGACTAAAAACATAAACTTCTCAAAAATTTCGAACCTTAACTGTTTTTTGATGCATGCGTAAATGAATTAAAATATTGGTCGATAACGAAGTTCCAGCACTAGCAAGTGTAACAATCTACACATGTTACTCCTTCAGCAGTTTATTTAATTCCACTTATTGTGTATAAAGAGTAAGCATAACATTCCGTCTGACAACACTCACCCTCCATTCCAACTTCTTTAGTGCTTAGTTGATTCCATTCTGTACACAACCTCCATACAGGGTGTCCCAGAGTACACAACCCTCATACAGGGTGTCCCAGACTACACAACCCCCATACAGGGTGTCCCAGAGTACACAACCCCCATACAGGGTGTCCCAGAGTACACAACCCTCATACAGGGTGTCCCAGAGTACACAACCTCCATACAGGGTGTCCCAGAAGTGATGCTCTATTCAAAAACCTTTGTAATTCAACAAACATTCAGAAGAGAATAAGCGCTATTCTTCAAAATGCTTGTGAGATTTCTAGTACGTCCTTGAGACTAACACTAACCTAACGTTTTTCATTGAGATTGCTGGATCCCGATGAATACATTGCAACTTTAATAAAGTTTATTTTTCTTCGATTAATATGAGATCGACTTGATGGTTTCTTGTAAGATATTGAAATTCAGCTTTCTAATATTCATTTTCATTCTTTCAATGCTGTGTTAGCGTGAAAATCTATTCCAGATGTGACTCTAAAACCTCTTCATGTCCTAACAAAGCAATTTCCATTTATATAAAATAACTTGACATAGTTTATCTACGTTTTTTAGCAGATACCTAAAGAAATAGAATTAGCATATCTTTGTAATCATTTATATGTACCTGTGTATCAAGTTTATGTAAATGTTTATATATTAGTAATATAATAAATTGTATAATTCTGCTTATGGGTTTATATTGTTTTAATCATAAATGTCCTTTAATATGGCATCTATTCTGAGACGCACTGTTTTATAGAATTTGGTTTACCCGTGCACCAAGTCTTGCTTGGGTTGTGAAATAATCCGACAAGACTTCGTCAGGGCAGATGAAGTCAAACCAAGTCAGATGTCGGAAGAGATTCTTATGTCCGACATGCCTATACAACCTCTGTAACAAAAGTAATCTGGCATCTTTCTGACAACGTTACAGAAGTATTTATCTTTCTCAATACTTCTTTTAAGATATCCCCTTCCTACCCTTATAAGATATCAGTGTTTTCAATATTATGTGACACTTTCAAATATTATTTCACAGATGGGACTTCGGTATTGAACCAAGAATGGGCCAAACGGCTCGTTCCTATTGCCTTATTCTATTCTATTCTGTTCATAAGATTTTTTAACTTTTTACTTGATTATATTTCCTCTTTGAAATGCATTTAGTAGTGACTCCATAACAGCTGTTTTCTGTCATTTTGTTTTGTCCCCTTGGCGTCCACGATGAAAATTTGTAATCTACATAATCTGTGAAGCATAACTAGCTCCATTAGACATGCATTCCTTAATGTATTCTGCACAGTATTCGATACTTAATGTATTCTGCCCAGTATTCAATGGAACTTCCAGCCCCATTGATTTCTCTTGACTTCTGCTTTCATTTTAAGATGATAATACTTCTAAAATCCCGTTAATAATAACAGTAATGATAATACTACCACTGCAATAATGATTGCTAGTATTGTGTTTGTGATTATTATTATTGTTTGTGTTACGGCTAAAATTATTTTTATTCATTATGTCCTTGCTTCTTGTTGAATTGTTTTTTAAATCGGTCATTTTTGTATTATCGTGGCTTGTAATAATTCTGTTAAATTAAGGCTTAACGATTTCCATGAAACTGAGTCTTTTGTAAAATATTCATTAAGATCAGAGCGAGACTTGAAACTCTGCATTCAACACACGTGAGGGAGGGGCGATTTGAAAGCCATGCTGGCAATAAGTTCATATTTCTTGTATATATCATTTTTGTGAACCAAAACCAGGTATTGAATTAATATGAGACTTCATGAAGGCATCGAATTCGTAACACATGACACGCGTTATTAGATTCACGAAAGCAAACCTTCGATCTCATAAGGTCATGAACTTTACCTTACCAACGCCTGCAGTAACACGCAGCTACGTGAAAAGCATCAAATCCTACAAATGGATTCAAGGTTCATGTCTCTTATTTTTAGTAACACCCTTATTCCTGTTCAACGATTTCCTAATGCAAGGTCATTAAGGCACCTGCAGGACTGAGTATGACGAACTGGTTGCACCCAGCAGTCCACCTGCACGAGGCGGCTGCTGCACCATAAATTGAGGACGACTTCGTGAATTAAAGACAACACTTCTGCCTGATCTGAGAGATTGTCTGTCTTCAATTACCAACATTCTGGGGCACATTTTGATAAAGAGTTACGACCGTTGTTTAAAAGTAACACTTGTTTTCAGTGCTAGCTTATCATTATGAAGAGACCTTCAGAAAATATTTACATGTATTAGCGTTTGAAATGAAGAACGATAATCGTTTTTTGTGGTACAAATAATTCTTAGTGTATATGCTAAGCACTTCGTAGTTGTTTTTGGTGTAGAGCAGTTTAGGGTTAGATAGGAACTTTAGGAGAAGTCGTGAGGCAAGAATGAGGCAAGGCTGAGAAGTGCTGGAAAAAGGCATAAGTTTCGGAAGAATAATTGGTCCTCGAGAATTAAGACTTTTTTTAGAAAAAGAAAAGTAATCAGTTTCAGAGAAGAGACATTATTTTAGTCGGAAAAGTTAGATAAAGATGATACGTACAACGCTTGGTTGTGATCTATCCTTTGTTTAGGAGGTACCTAAACGAAAATGAACTTATGAACGTATGCCTACGAAGGAGATGACAACTCACTGGACGTGTTCTAAATTAAGATAATGAGACACACCTGAAAATAATGATATGAGTTCGTTAAGTATATTATATGACCACCACTGCTGTATCATTTGATACAACTTTAATAATTTAATACAACTTGTGGATTCACCCCCCTTTATCATACACCATTTCAACACATTCATCAATTCCAACAGTACGTAGAGAGTAGTTTTGCCCACTCTAGAGTATTAGTTTGTTCCGCACTGTTCCTATACGGGCAGTCCTCCTCATGACCATGTTGTTAAGTCTGTTCCTACATATTCCTCACTCTCTATTACGTGTCCTGCACCACGTCCCACTTTATCAGTCGGTTTCTTATTACCTGGTGTTCAGTGTACTGCTCTTCATTCCTCACGTCCTCATTACCTTCATTCATCCTGCTTCTCTTCATTAAGCTTTACTTCACTGGTCACCGTCCATCAGCTGGACCAGGAGTACTGCTCTCATACAGACAGCTGCCTCGTACTTCACAAGCTGCTGTCTCGTTAGAAGCTTTTACTGTGCAGCAAGCAATCTATTAGCGCTGCAGCGTGACTGTAATCCACACAACAATAGGACGTGCTTCCTTCACTGGCCCCTGTGCAGGGCCAGAAATTAGATCAGATGCCCCAGTGAGGGAGGGAGTCAGGGGGACAATTGCAGTGAGGTCGCATTAATGGTGGCTTATTGGACCGTTATTTTGGTCCGCTGACAAGAATTTTATTAATTCAGTTAAGTAACCAAAAGCTGCATGTTCTTTTGGTATACTTGCAGCTATACATATGTGATGACAGAATTTACTAAGTTCTATAATTAAAGTATTCTCGTATTTCTCAGTCAATTCCAGACACCAATCTCAAATGTACCTGATAGAATAGTGATACTTAACGGAGCAAAATCGTAAGCTGCAGTAAAACACAGTCCTGCACCACACAGAAGGGCAGACTACACACAGCCCTGCACCACACAGGAGGGCAGACTACACACAGCCCTGCACCACACAGAAGGGAATAAGTATCCAGAGCCCGGTACATCAAACACATCATTGGGAGTACAAGGAACGTAGATAAATTGATTTCTTTGTGCATGTTTCTTATGACTCGTTAGAGGTCCAGAAATAGAAGAATATAATCGAGCCAGAACATCAATGACAACGTTACTATTTATCTTCGTGTAATTGTGTAATTCGGCCTCCGGCTATAAAAGTGCACCTCTTAAATTAATGCTCGTATTGAGCCTAATTAGGAAGTATTTCAAAGGCCATTTTGTGCAAATAACTTAATGTAATTATACGTTTTGTTCAAGTCAAAGTGAGGATTAAACATGGACCAGATTTAAACTCGTGTGTGGCTCAATTGTTTTCCATGAAACTTCTATGAGGAAATTTACTTGACAGTATTAACTTCATCATCGCAATATGCATGCACTACAGCAGTTAATGGCATTTCAGTGTCTACACAGGTGCCTGTACAATGTTCATTGGCTGGTTCTTTCTTAGCACAAAACAGTCAGGTTTCAACACCTCAAATTAAGCTACGAAATGAATGTACAGAGAGCATTAAGTAATTTTCACAAGCTGAAGGTTAAAGAACTGCTAACGCCTCACTTTGTGTATTGGGCTTCAGACCTCATTCTCTTCAACCTTTTACAATGTACTCCGATTTTTCATACCCACGAGTCGCTAAATTTTACGCGGTTAAAACCGGTAGCAGTTATGTCTCTCATCCTTCGTATTCATTCGTGTCGTCCTAACTAAAGTGTTAATAGACTTGGCCGTTTAAAAATTTTACAGCAGAGTAAAAATGAAGGTGATCTGCTCTTAGATTTGTTTGACCTCTCATAGCACTTGCATTGATCACGGCTGTCCCTCTACTCGTCTCTCATTCATTAACCACTATATCCTTCCTTGACCCTCGTAACTGTGAGTAAGAAAACCTCATCCATTATGATGGTCACAATCAACGGAGTACATTGCATCACTCACGTGTTGCGTACAATCCATCACATGTAAGCTAGAGGACACCGACCATCGATTGTTCGTAAGGAGAGCGTGGGCGCCATTAATGTGGGAGAAACTGTACTGAGTTCGTGAGTGAGACTTGAATTTCTCATGACATCAATGAAATATTGGAAGCTGTGCATCAAAATGACTGCTTGTGTATTGCGTAAGAGTACTACACGCAATGTTGTAGGTTAGCACAATGCAGTGCTAACTTAGTGAGTACATCAATACACCTGTCATACCTGGAGTAAGTGTGGCGAATTTGTCGATTTAACTTAACTCTCTATTCACAGTCCACTACTCATGACCTAAACTCTTGTGGCTACGATGCTGTACAATTATTATCTTGGACCTTATTTACCAATAAGTTTGAAGGTCGCCATTATGATAGAATATCATCCGGAACAATATTTTGGCAAAGAGCAACTAACAAAACGATAACGAGTGGTTCAAGAACCCAGGTTAGTACAGTTATTGAACGACCATCAAAGAAATTCATCAAATATTAGAGAATAATGATATTTTTAGACATTACGAAAAGTATCAAAAAGTTGCTATGATTTGGTAGATTAGATTATCCACGAAGAAAGAGAATAGATTAGAAATATGTTATGATAAAGAAGCTTATGATTTGATAACTTTTACCCAATAAAAATAAAATAATTTTTTCATTTTATGACGTAATAAAAAGCGCAAAAATTTATTATGTTTGCAGTTCGATTCTGTGTTAAATTAGAAGTTTTTCAACGAATTAAAACCCTGAAGTTATTCCTGGTTTATAATGAACAGCTTCAGTTCACGTTAAGTAGAAAAACATTTTTTGAGAACTGCTTCTTCAATTACAAGCATAAATCAATCAATTATAGCAAAAAACAGAGACTTTCATGCTTCTACTTGCTAGATCGGACCTCCAACGCTAAGAAATTTGTACTTACAACTGGAAAGAAAAATATTATAAAATTTGATTTCAATAGATGTAAACTTAGAGCGTTATTTGCTTTACTTGTGCCATTTATTTTGTTGCAGTTTGATTCAGCTGATGTTCCTTCTCTCTCAGGCCTCGTAAATACACGATAACTGGTTGAGATTCTTGACTAAAGAGACCCGTGAAACATTCACACTGTTTTGGTCTCCCCCAAAATGTGTGCAGAAAAGAAAAACAAGCCCTAAATAGTTGCCTCAGTTGATAGTGTTAGTTCATACCATAAGGTACACAAACTAGAGAACGTAAGATAAATAAATAAAGTTTAAGGTGAAGTTCACTCGGCCTCTCGCCATTGAACGAACTGATACAAACAATACAGTATTGAATAGAACAAAATGAAATAAATGTGGCAGCAGGAACGAGCTGTTTTATTCATTCGTGGACTGGTACCCAAGTCCCATACCGTCTAAAGCTATGGCATGGAACATGTACAAGCACCTTAACCACGCACAGACACTTCAGTCTCGTTTGCATTTAGCAAACGTTAAGCTAGGAGGCAATAGATGTGCTACAGCTCTCATCTGCACAAAACTTTGTGTTTCCTGTATTAATACTTATAACTGAGTAAAGTTCTCTTTATTACTAACAGTCGTTAGTGATAGCATGTAAACATTGCCGGTGAGCTACGGGTATTCAGGTGTAGTTGAGGTCAGATCGGAGTGACAGTGTCGTGCTGACCAGTGGAGTGGACGCAGGTGTGACTGCAGTTGCTAGCAGTGAGCTGTTCTGCGTGATGGTGATGCCAGGCTTGTTCAGAGCTTTGCATTTGTATTGTACAAGCGGCAGTAAAATTTCTATCAAAGAGGAAAAATGTTCTCAGGACGAGAAATTGTCATAACTGTGAACAATTTTGTTCAATTATTCAAACTCAACGAGTAAGTGTTCCCTGTGAACGATTTTGTTCATTGATTCAAAGGACGATTTTTGTTTGATTTGAAAGGCTAAAGCGTTGCGCTTGTATCAAATGACAAATTTTTTACTGAAAAACTGTGATGACCTAAGAAAATACATTATATATCATTAATTGAATAACCTTTTCAAAAAGCAATCAGTGAGAAGAAAATCTAAACGGCGAAGTGAAATGTAATGACCAATACATTTGTCTTCTCAGAGAAGGTTCTCAAGCCTGCACACGTCAAACTTAAAATGATTATAAGACGTACATGAATGGCAGGAGAGTAGTTAAGAGCGTTTAGAAAAGCGCCTCAACTATAATGAAGTGTTGAACTATTGCCATTTGTTTCATCGACTTGGAAAAGTTGCCTGATTTTTTTGGTGGTTGATTAGGCCAGATGATGTATGGCTGTCTACGCCTACTCCTGCTTTTGGGTAAGTTTTGTTTATGTCGTTACCTGCAGTTTACTTCTTCAATTATGTGTGTGCGTTCACACCATGCATGGAAGTACTAAGAAATTAAGATGAACACATACGGGTAGACACAGCGTGCTTGTTTCGTCCGTTGTCTCGGAGTGCAAAACGCAGTGAACGTTATATGCACGCAAACGCACCTGCCCACACTCCTCAATGAACGCCCTTGCTGTAACACGAGTATCACAACCTCTTCAGGGACAATTTAAAAAAAACGCAAAACCCGTTATTATAAGAATAGCGTCATGGAATACCCTGACATCTCTTCTCTATTTAGCAGACTAGTTTTGACGTGGGCATCACCTCATACAGAGGACAGGAATTGCTACCAGTTCCCTCACTCCGACACCCTTGACAAACACAGAATTGTTAGACGTCGAGACATAAACTTACGAGTTCTTTTGTTACTTTGTAAGGCGTTAGTGCCTTCTTTTGTGCGTAATTTGCGTACGTGTGTGATTAACTTCTTACACGTGTAATTTTCATTGGATAAACAGTTTCTGTTACCTCGTACATCACACTGAGTGACTGGCCAAGAAATAAAAAATTGTAACTTGACTTTCGAAAAACTGACTTGTAATATACGTCGTATACGATTTGCTAGAAATAAACTACAGATGTTTAATTTTTCCGTTCTTTTTGACGACAAGTAAGTGCAGGATACTGTAACATAGTCTGATCAATGGTAGCAATGACATCAGTGATAATTTGCCATACTTGAGTAATGTTCGAATCTTTGTTGGAGACACGGTATCTCATAACCCCATAGAATGTCATCATCTCACCCAGCACTACGGACGGACTTCGTAAGAGATAGAGAAAAAGCTCGTCTCACATTATCGATGCTTTTCTTAAATGTTCATGGTCAGTCACTAGGATGTTAGATGTTCATTTATCCAACACTGGTCCTGTCTTCAGAAATTTATTGAGTGATGCATAAATTGACAGATGTGATGCTGAATCTCTTCCATACGTTGTTCTGTAGTTTCCCTGAGTCTATGTATTCAATTTTGTTTTCATAAACTATGGTACGCATTGTGTCTTCTCTTGAGGAGCAGCTTTTTTTAGAGGTTAGAAAGTGGACAGTGCCTCTGCCTTTTTCCTCAACAGGATGCATGAAACAAACAAATGCTATGTGATAAAAAACTTCGAAAACCACAAAGCATAATAGAATAAATCTGATTAAGGTATCACATCAATTGTCTTTGCAGTAAATTCATCAAATCATGGAGACTTTTACTTTTAAAACCCGTTTGATATCAGACCAACAGAAAACTATTTAGCCAATACAATATTGCACGTGATGCACAGTCGTGTTTGACACATGCCTCTCAATAGTTGCTCCTATGAATTCTATAAATTGTTCTTAATTATTGCTAGTTAAAATTTGAAAATACAGTGTGAGGTAATGGGATTGTAAGGGGCGCATACCTCATGAGGTATGTACACACATGCCTCACAGACATGAGGTATGTACACACATGCCTCACAGACATGAGGTATGTACACACATGCCTCACAATCAACAGGTTGGCTAACCACATCGTGACAGCGTCACCGCTGCTTTGAAGCATCACCGGACATATAGATTTGCGCCTTATTACTGGTGCCTTTGTTCTCTTTTATGAGTCTTCGTGACGTCACTAAGACCTCACCTGGTACGTGTGTGTGTGTGTGTGTGTGTATGAGTGTGTCTGGTGTGTTTCTGTGGTGACGACTCGGCCCTTTTTTTGTGTGCAGTTATACACCAGTGACGCGTATTTTCTTTGTTTCTAACAAACAGCATGTACTCGTATAGACTGTTTTTCTTTCACACGAAATGAAAAGTTAGGCTGTACAAATTAGAGACATATTTTTACACTTTCACTCTGATGACCATTAAGAATTTTTGAAGAGGCTATAGAAAACATATTTTAAAAAGTTTCTGAGGTGTTAAAAGGTTTACCTCAATGTGAGCAAAAATTCAGGGAAAAGAAATAGATTGCTTTTATTAGTGATATCCTTAAAGAATGCCTAAAGAACAGGTTTGAGGTGCAAAAGCATGAAGAGTTTAGTATTTCAGTTGCTTCGCTTGTTGGTAGCAGGCGTCTGTGTGTTATTGGGTCTGAAAGTGAGTGTCTTCATTATGAATGTGTTATTCAAGTGTGGTGTTGCACATCATTCATCAGTTCACAACAAGCATCAATAGTTGTACAGGTATAAGTTCATGGCAAGGGAATGCCTAGTGTAATACAGATCAGCCATTTGCTTCCACTGTGATCGAATGATGAGTTTGTGTTGCCAGTTCCCTCACTTCGAGGATTCCCCTCGCAGCCCTCACATTTTCTCTGCTGGTGATGCTGGGATCAGGTGTCCTGGCAGACTGACAGACTTCAACTATTTCCTCAAGCTTGCAGATCATCGCAACATGTCCCTACGAGCCTCTGCCTCACGTTAGAAGTACAGGAACAGTCGCTGAAACATGATCACTAGTCTCAAGATGTTAGCATTAAGAATTGAAACACCATTGTGTATATAAAGTATGCCTAAATGGAATGAAGTTTCTTTCTCTTTTTCTTTTTCTTTTTCTTTTTCTCTTTCATTCTGTCTCTCTCTCTCTTTCTTTCTTTCTCTCTTTCATTGCTGACGTAGCCAATCACTTTGGAGTCAAGCGCTAACAACTTGTAGTGTTCTTTTGGAAAATGTTCCTACATGAAACTCAAAGTAAAATAAACGTTGAGTGGAAGTTAATTTGAGAACCTTCTTTGACGAAGCAATGATTAGTTGTGAGTTTAATGATCACAAGATAAGTAGTCTTGTGCCTGCAATAGTCCTCACGAAAGGAATCGTATAGTTCCTATATCAGTCATACAACCCACTAATGATGCTCATATAAAAACATGCATTTCTAGTATACTTGCATGACTACTTCAGATGCGCAAGAAGTATCGCAGTTTCGTTTTAATACTACGAGTATATGCGTACACGAAATTCTGCAGTGCTTCTTACCAATCTGTAAGCTCATACGAAACTGGCAGAGTTGTTTTGCACGATGGAACATTCAATGTAGACGTTGAGCGACTTTTTGATTGTGTACATGCATAACACAAGTATGATATTTCTTCACAGCCTGTTTGATCGTAAATAATCATCAGCTGGCTGGATCTGTGTATTGTAGTCTGCTGTATTTACAGCGATTTATAAAACATTTGTCCTGATGGAATATTAATCGTTTTTATTATGATTCTTCCCTATATGACAAACTCAGTCGTAGTTATTTCAGTATCTGTTGAAGATTTACTCTAGATTATAGTTAGTATAATAAGAACATATGAACGCTTACATGTGTTATCTCTGTTTCAGGACTGCTGTTGACAACAGAGAAGAAGATGGTGGAAGGCAAAGGAAGAGGAGGAGGAGGGAGAGGAGGAGGACGTGGGGGAGGAGGACGAGGAGGAGGATTTGGGGGGAGGACCACGGTGGGGAGAGGAGGAGGAAGCCGTTCTGGGGGACTCAGTGGACGTGCTGGAGGGTGGAGAGGGGGATTAATGGGGTGAGTGGAGGGTGGAGAGGGGGATTAATGTCAGCTAAGATATGTTAATAAGGCAACATGGAATAAGTCTCAAAACACTGGCTTGTAAAATAAAGCAAGTTAGCCAGAAGTAATAGTGAGGTGGAAGCTTATCCTCCACACACATAACGTGGTGATGTCCTTGTTTATCTTGACCATGCTCGTTAGTACGAAATTTCACGTTCAGCATTCACAACACAAGCGTAGGCCTCATTGTCTCCATAGAACTATCCATTGTGTAAACATCGTCCAATTCTGTACATACAAACCAAAATTACACGTATATGCTGAAGACTGTGTTCTGTATCTAATTCTCATACACCTTTACATTTGTTGAAGCTGGAGCGTTAAATATGTACTCTATAGACCGATTGAGAACAGAATGTGTATTTTCCACATTAAAGAAACAGAAAATGATTTTTATTGTTGTTTTGTGTAAAGTTCTGCCAGTCTACTACTGGTCACATGGTGCCTCTAGGTGTCTACACGCTAATTGGAGCATTAAAGATGCTTCTTTCTGTTTCTCTGTCATGCACGAGTATATCCTCTCTCTATTCTTTACAGTGCTTTCGTTCTTTGTTTGACAAACTAGTGAGCCTTCTTATGCAGTTGATCGCACTTTTTCTATCTTTGAGATTTGTGTCCCGTACACACTGCTTCAATAACAATAAGATCAAAATAAACTGAATAACGTACATGAGCAGGTACACCTCACGGTACCGAGCATTCGGCGCTCCCACACGTTGGTTTTACGTCTCTTCTGTGCCCTTCTATTACGTCGGTCGTGGTGCTGTTCCGCCTGATCGAGACCGGAGTGAGTGAACGTGTGCTCTATACCGTAAAATCGAAACAAATTTAGTTGTTTGGTCCATCTAAAGCTGTGGATTTTGTACGGACGTCCACGTTTTGCTTGTAGCATTTCTGGATTGTTTTATTAACACCAAACTTTTAGATGGGCGTTTCTAAAAATACTTGTCCTACAGAATCTCCGCCAAACCCATGGATTATCCTGCTGGCGGTGGTGGGGATCAACAACATCATAGTTGCCATTTTTTGCTGCCTTTACACCACAAAACTGGACCGCAGCTGAGAGCAGGTCTGCCGCTCCAAAGATGCTCCAAAGATGCCCCAAAGATGCTCCAAAGATGCCCCAAAGATGCTCCAAAGATGCTCCAAAGATGCTCCAAAGATGCTTTTGGGACCGAAAAGCTGCACAAATGTTAGCAAAATTTACATTTGCTCACTGGATGCTGTTCTTGGATGCAAAAGTAATGCACTTCATCGTCACAAAAGTTACAGAAATACTGGTATACTTGAATTTTACTTGGCCGTCGTACTTGCGTACAAGATTGCTATATTTATTCGACAATATTATGAAAATAAAGTGCTATCTCAGTTACATGAAACATATTTTGTTGATAATATAGTGATGATATGATCAGTAAGAACTGACTGTAATGTTAACTCGCCTCCTTAAGTCGACACTGCCTCGAGGAAAACAACTTTTGTGAACCTAAGAAGTTGCCATTGTCTTAAGCAGGTCTTTGTGAGTCTTACGTGCTATTTTTTGAATTATTACACTTTGAGAAAAGAGCTTTTGAATACATTAGGCTATCCAAAGATGCAATACATCGTGCGTGCAGGATTATTGCATGGTAGCAGAGATGGAGCTAGCTCTTGTCATCGTCTCCAGAGCCTGACTTGCAGTTATTCCTGTGGTGGATCCTATGAGCGCTGAGTCGTCTTGGACTTGGAGTACCTCAAGTCTGGAGTGTGGCCGTGATCATAACGCTTGTGTGTCAGTGTGTGGGAGATGTTGGTGTCAGTGTGTGGGAGATGTTGGTGTCAGTGTGTGGGAGATGTTTGTGTCAGTGTGTGGGAGATGTAGCCAGTGTGTGTTGATTTGGAGCACCGGGCCATAAAGCCTTTTACAGCCCGTAAATCCCGTTCTGTAAATTCTATTAGAAGTGTGAGCAATAAATCCTTCAAAAGGCAAAAGTGAACTCTGGCATTTAAACTTTTTATTGTTGATTATTGTGAAAAATTATTGTTTTCCATAGACTCTGCTCTTCTACTCGCAAGTATGTGTAAGAATATATGGATATGGCATCTACATCTACCTGAACATACTGCGGTGCTCCATACTGCACTTGATGAAATCAAAGACTGCATCGAATTAACAAGGTTAAGATCTTCATATCTCGAATGCATTTGCCTCTCTAGCGTTCAGTAGTCAGGCTACTTGAGGTGACAATGGTACATGTACTAGTGCATTTATACAACATAAGCTGACTGATGATGTAGTCGATACATATTTATGATACTTTGCTCACCCTTTTGGATGCATGGGACCAATAGCAATAAGTGATTCTTTGGTGTGTTTTCCGGCGAGATGTTCATGAAAAGCACGTCACTGAACGTTGTACTGAATATTTGTCTCTGTGACGACATGTATTTTTTGGCAATATAATAATAGATGTGGAGCAAGACTGGCATTTTTTCATTCATTTCTGAGCCTAAACTTTTACTTTTCGTGAGCTTAAAGCGTGTTTGCGCATCTGAGTTTCCATGCAGTGCTCCGTTTCTCCTGCTTGCGACGCATGAGATCTAGTTGCGATCTTTCATCATCAAAAATATCATCTAGCGCTTCTACGAGCCTCTATCTCAAATCACACTTATCTTCGGTCCAGATCGCACTAAAGGACAAGAAAAGTCGTTGGAACCAGCACCATTAGTGTTAAGATGTTGACATTCAAAATTGGAAAGCTAAAAACAGCATACGTAGTGCATAATTCATTGGAAATAAAACTTGTTTGTACGAGTATGTGTGTTGAGGAGGAGCAGACTCACTCCCCCCTCGTTTACTCCTACGAGTATTACATAATGCTCGAAAATTGTTAAGATTAAATTATGTAATGTGGAAAGTACAAGTGTACAACAGGGGTATACTGCTCATAACATCTTCATGGTGGCCCTACTCCTCATATCTGATGCAATAGACAGGTCATGTTGTGAACGTAGAGTTGGTTACACGAGTTTGATTTGATGATAAGAATCCTGGAAAAAAGTAATTGTTGGAACATATGGCGTATAGTTCTCGATGCCGTGTGGACCACCAGATCTCCACTCATGATGCCCTGGAATGTTCCTTGTGTGTTACCCTCATTTTTGTAATGAGCTTTGGTTTGAAGTTTGGAATAACATGTTGAATGCATTGGGCATACCTCAGCGTACCTTAAAGGGTACTAAAAAAGCCTCTACAGTCCTTTGGTCATTGATTTACCCAAGCTTTCACAACTCTTCATCAGTGAACTTCTTCAGTGGAGCTTGTTTTCTAAAGCTCATAGCTCCGTTGACGCAATAGGTACTGCCACCTGTTTTTTATTAAAATTAAATATTGATTTTGCTATGCTCCGAAAATCGAGTTTTTATTCCTAATAATGGGGCCTTGAAATTTAGTGAGTTACTCTCAAATAAAGCTGACATTTTTTTGGAATAATGACGAACCCCATCTCACCGTGTATCAGAATACCACTCTTGAAAACTAAGGAAGCACACCGGCATTTCTAAGCTCTTTCAAAATAAAGACCAGTTCAATTTCTGTAAATTTTGCTGCACATAGTTCTCCAATGTGCATGAACAATATTCCGTATTTTATTTTCCATACATATTCGTAAACGAACTTGCCCAACTTATATCATTAGTTATATTATTGGCTCAGTGTACAAGATTTTAAGACTCCAAGGTTTTATTGCTGATTAATGCATATTGAATTGAGTTTCAGGGGAATTGAATAATTCTTTAGGCCATACGTCATACAGGGACCACGATTATGTTCCTATTTTTTATGTTTTGACAGCTAGACCTCATACTGAAATATTCAAGCTTGCATAGCAATATACTTCTCTAGGGTGCAGCATGATAACTTCCTTTTTTCAGAGGAAGTTCCTTTCAAAAAAGGAAGTTATGTTGCTGAAACATGTATATAATCCCTTAGTGGCTTTTCAAGAGTTGAAAAGCCTCGATAACATTACCTTTAAGACAATATTTGCCTTTTCGAAATGTAAGCAATCACATTTAAAAATACTGTAATATTTTATATCACAAACATTATGGGAATACTTTATTCCCTCTGTGGGTACGTTTTTAAAAAAATTGTCATAGAACCAGAATTTATTCCTTTAATATTTATTACTGCTTTCTAATTATATCTTACGATACCCCTATATTCGAACAATCAATATTATACAAACAACCCAGTCATATAATTGAAATGAGTGTATTTAATGAATCCTTTTTCAATGTTTTCTTTTGCTCCTGCAATTGCAAGTAAAATTTCAATTTGAAGTTACGAGTTTATTTTCTAAACTAATAAAAAATAAGGTTGAAAGTTCGTATCATGCGTTCTCATATGTGTTTAGTGTTTAATGAATAAATTTAAACACTCCATTGCATATTCCGGATGAAAATCTTCCTCGGAACCATTTTTTGCGCTTCTACGCATGCATCTGTTTCTTCCGGGCAGCTCACCTTGATGATTTGATCTGCTCTGCAGACTGCAGTTGCTGGAGTGATACGGTTTGAGGAGGGTGAGGTGCGACAATGCTCGTGAAAGAATTGTAAGTTCATTTCAGTACACTTTATGACTGTGAAGGGATTGTTTCGTTACTTATTTCAGCTTGTAGTGCTTACATCAATAATCCAGGGAACAGATTTGGTGGTTCTGTATTTACCGGAATCTTGCGGCATGTTTACATCCACGTTGGCTTTTCAGTTCCATGTCGATTTATTTTTCGTTATCTGGTCAATCTATGGAGAGATATTGAACAGACTCGGCATTGCTGTACTTCAAAGAAACACTTGTGAATGAATGTATAAAATTTTGTGCCGTTTGATCTTGCAATGCATTCCTCCAGACATGAGCCAATTGTGATTTAATTTTGAGTTTCATGTTATGATGTAGCTGGAATTTTTTTCAGTTGTTGACTCGTGAGTGTAGCTGCAGATCATGGAAATAAAGTTATAACAACTTGCCTATAGTTTGATTTTGAAGATCCTATTTCACTGTCATGGTGTAAATTAGTATATTATTTTCATGTGGACAAGCTGTTTTTCACGAATGTAGGCTGTGCTGTCCTATAGAATGCACTAAATCAGCAGTGTCTGTCTAACTTTCTGAATAAATTGGAATATATTCGATATTACTGCATGATTAATAAATAAATTGTGAATTATCTTTTTACTAATCCAGGTTTAGATACAATCTTAGTTAAAAGGATATTGTAGATATGTACTGATATTAGTGAGGCAGAGATTATTCATTTGAAACAATGGTAGGTTTCAAAAAATATCTCCAGAACACTTATAATATTTTTGATGAATCTACAGCTCTATTTCTTTTTAAACAATTTTTTTTCAGAAATTTGCTGCAAGTCTTTAAGATTTAGGGTGTTATCTGGTACCTAATTTGCCACAATTCTGGTGTAGTCATAATGCAGCTGCTGTGATTCCTTGCATGGATGACTTGTGCATAAATTGGTCTATTTTTGTGATGATTCATTTTGTTATGGAATTCTGTCACTAACTTAAACAAAAAACAATAATTTAGGCTTATTATTGATTTATTTACCTTACTATTTATCCAAATGTGAGTGCTTCTTATCCAATCAAAGATATGCCTGAAATAAATGATGCTCGTACTAGTCAAACATGTGCTAAATTATAAAGGATTCTTGTGCTGTAATCCTTCGAAAATTAGATCTTGTTTACATTTAGAATGTTTCCAGTTTGTGCATACTTGGTGCACCCACATTCATTTGCAAAGATTTTTAAAATACAAAAAAGTACCTGTTGGAAATTTGCTATGCTGAGTAATTCAAATGCAGATTTCAGAATTTGTAAGCAGAACAGATTAATCTGCTAGTTTTTGAGGTATGGGCCTCCAAATTAGTGATCTTTATGTGGGTAAGGAAAATTTAAATTTCAGGAAGCAACTGTGATGCTACAAGGACTCACAACAGACTCTTGATGCTGTTTTCCTTTTACTTCAAGACATGGCTACTTTCAGAAGCTTTCTTGACTCTGCTAATAAAGGTTCTAGCTTCAAAAATATATTTCTTACTGACAAATTCACTACATGGGTAATACCAAGATTTTATCTATATATTTCTAGCCACATGATAATTTGATCAAAAATATAACACATTTTCTATCATTAATATGTAAATAATATTGTGAAGTGGTACATTTTTGTTACGGAAAACAGGTTATATTAAACTGAAGTTGTTGACAGCAATGGTGGTGCTGGTGGTGGTAAGCACTGGTCATTCCACCACAAAATTTTTTTTTAACCTCTACATCTTAGATTTTGATGAAAATTGGTGTATGTGGCTATCTTTTAGCCAAAACCTATTGCTGGAAATTTTGTTTCTATGATCACTGGTTTTTGAGTTATTGAGGGATAAAGGTTTGGTGGTGATGAAAACCAACCTTTAAAAAAATGCATTTATCTTCTGCAAAACATGTCCAAAATATGTTATATGTAGTTGGAATTAGAAAAGAGCAAGGAATTAAAATGTTATCAAAAATCTTATAAATATTAGTATAAAAAACCAATAAAAATATTACAAAATATTATGCTTAAGTCAATGCAAATGATCCAGTTAAGTAATTTTTAGGACAAATATATACTAAAATTCAATTAAAATGTAAAGGATTTTGCTACATACCTTTATGAATGGTGATAGTCAAATTTTAGAGAATAGTTAAAAATATTTTCCTATTACTTAAACATTATTTATGAAAACTCATTTTCAAATATTGATACAAATGAAAATAACAAAAAAAGAGCCTGCCTAAAACTATTGGACATTAAGAATATTACCTGAATATGGTGTACATAAGTTACTGTAACAAGCAAAATATTACTTTGGTCATTTCATAATGATTATTTCTTTTGTTTTAAGGCAATATTGGATCCTTTGAGTTCCTGATATTAAGAATGGAGGTTCCAATATTTTCAAAATAATTTTTTGTCCAAATGGGAGGAGTTTTCTATTTCAGTATTGTAATAATATATATTATGAAGTTGTCACATGAAATGTTGAATTTGAGAATGAAAGAAAATACTTGTAAAGTATTTATTTGAATCCAAATATGATAGTGTTTAGGTGAGTCTTCCGTGTCTAACCACTGCCCAGTTTGCTGTTATAGAAGAGTATTCATTACTCATCACATCTAATGATTCAATTCAAAAATGGATCTCTTTGAAGCCAAGACACAATCATAAAGAGAGATTATTTAGAAGATTATTTATTATTTAGGGGATTATTTGTATTGACTGTGAAGCATAATAAATGGTTTATACCCATTGTTTTTATTGCATTTGTTAAAGCTTGTGGATCAAAACTGAAGAAAAAAAATTTTGCAGGGGCTTTTTAAAATCCTAGAGGTAGGGGGAAAATATTTTTTCAGGTAATAACTTTTTATATTATTTTCTATAGGATTATTGATTATATATTTAAATTTCTGATTCCAACTTATATAACATGCTATATGTATTTCAAATATATGAGGAAGATAAATACATTTTTTTAAAGGAGAGGTTGTTTGTCTTCCCCTCCATAAATTCTAGGAGTATGTTCTACACCTGTAAGACTCAAAAACTATTAGTTGTTAAAGCCTAATATTTGCATGAGTGGGTTCTGGCTCTAAGATATGGCACCATACACTAATTTTCATGTAAGTCCAAGATGTAGCGGTTGAAGGTCTCAGTGAACTGACATAGAATGACCTATCTAATTTATTTTTGGAAGCTCTGGGCACCTATAGTCAGTGTTTTCTTCCATTTTTACAATTAGAGGTTTAACTGTTTTAAAAAAATATACAATTAGTTTCAAAACATACATTGTCTGATTTAGATGCTAAACATTCATGTACTGTAGTGCTTGTAGTATTCTGTTGAAGGGCCTGTGAAACTCCAGTATAATTTTACCATTGTAGAGATGATGTTGACTGTTGGATAGCCAAGCATTCAATAGCTGGTGTGTGGCAAGAAAATATTAAAAGCAGAATATTTTGCAAAGATTGCTTCTGAAATTGAATTATTGTCTTTCTGTTTTGACAGTAAAGTGGTGCTGCCTCTCACAGTTGAGGAGGTGAGTGCACGGAGCTAGTATGTGGGTGAGATATTCTTTAGTAGATGTCAAGCTTAGTTTTTCTTTATTGATTTCTAAAATTTAATGTAAATGGTGAAAAACCATCACCAGCTTGGTCGACTGGTGAGCAAGTCTGCTTGCGAGCGGAAAGACCCAGGTTTGAATCCCGCTGCCGCCATGGTTGACGCGGCTAGAAATACTGCATGGGACTTGGGTAAACAACCGAATAATTATCGAAGTAATTATCCGACCCAAGAATGGGCCAGAAGGTTCGTTCCTATAGCTTCATTGTATTCTATTCTAAACCATCAGTAGAAATGCTTTGTATGATTTTTCAGGATCTATAATTGTTAGCAATGCCATGATATCCTTATCTGTCTGTGGCTGTTATCTTATCTGAACAACTCCAATGTTACAAAGCTGCTGTTTCCTTTTGAACTGGGACTCCCTAACTGCCAACACTGCTTCCTATGATAGTGTTACTATGTACTCCTACCTCACTATTGATCTACCCTATGTTCCCTGTAATCAGAGATGACTAATATTGATTATATATGACTAGAGTAATGTATTCAATATTATTGTGATAAAGTAACTCATTCACTCTGATCAAAGACCTTGCATGGCTGTACTGTTGCATTCTGCCTGTGTAAAATGTGGCTTCCATGGACACGACCAGTTCATTGAGAAATTTGTCTAAAAATTCACTTCCTGCTGAGCAATCTTGTCGTGATTTCCTTGTAGGGAACTTGTCATGCATGATCCTTAGACTTGATGAAAATAGAACTTGCCAATCAGTAGGCTTTATTTAAAAGTTTACTGATGCTGTTTGATTGTAAGAGGTAGGTGTTGTAGCAGTGATACACTGGTTGAATATTCATCACACTTCCTCCTTAGTCCTCAGACATTTGATGATTTATTGTTTTCAAATCAATGGGGACTTTGGTTATCATTTTGACCCATCATTATGGTATGTCTTAGTCATAGATGATAACCAGCATATTTGCTTCATGGTGATTAATTCATAATTATTATCTTCTTTTTGCAGATCTTTGGGTACTTCTGTCAAACTCTGCATACCAAGACTGCTGTTTGATTTAATGAAAAATATATTGAAATTGTTGGCTAATAAACTGGTTCATGTTATTTGCTGTTCAATTTTGACTGCGTAGTATTATAGCTGCCGCAGAAACTGATGCAGTCTTAATTTTGCAGTACCAAGTGGCGCAGCTGTTCAGTGTAGCTGAGGCGAGCAAGAATGAGACTGGCGGTGGTGAGGGTATTGAAGTTCTTAAAAATGAGCCTTACACTGACCACCCTTTACTTGGAGGCAAGTTCACGGCTGGCCAGTACACCTACAAGATATACCACTTAAAAAGGTAAGCCTTGTTTCATTGATCATGAACTACCGTAGTGTATAACTGTGCACGTGTGTGTTATTGGAGATCCAAGGCATTTTAGTGCCCAATAAATTTATCGATCACAAAGATGCGTTTAAGCGCACTTTGTTGAAGAACATCGTTCAGTAAGACACGTTAATGAATGTCAGGTGACTCAGGGGCACGACATTTCTTCCCAAAAATGTGACGATGTGCTTGTGAATTAGTTTGATCAGACAATAAACTGCTGTACGCGAACATCTTGTAGTTCATACCTGTGTTGTGGGCCACAAGAGCGAGGATGTAGAAAACAAGTTTTGGTTAATTATCATACAAAGTTTGCATGGATGGAAATTCCCGTAAAATTGTGTACGTATCAATATGTTCTTGAGCTCAGTTTGTTAGTTAACTACTAAATCAAGCTCTGAGATTTTGGTATTTTATTAAAGGAATTTTTTTAGCTAGTAGTGTCCTCAGACTTGTCTCGGATCGCCTCATAGGTAAATGGTGTAGATGATACACGGTAACTAATGTTACGTGGCTTAGTTCAAACATACGAGTCATGGTTGATTGACTTAAACATTCAAGCTGTGCTGACTAATGGTTACTGTATGCACTACTTTTGTGAGACGTTGAAAGCAAAAGTCCTTATGTTAGTTACCATCGACGTGGTTAGGTCAGGATTACGTAACAACTACTGCAAGTACATTACGACACGACCTGTAACAACTACTGCAAGTACATTACAACATCACCTGTAACAAAACTATAACAGGTCCACCTAATGCTGTATCAGTTTAGTCATTTGCTTGTTACACGCGTATGATAGTCTACATTAGCATATTAAATAATTTAATTTAACGAGTATCGATTTTGACATTTACACTCAATGTCAATGAATTGCTTGTACTAAATTCTTATGTGAAGCAGAGCACCAAATTACTGAACTCTCGATGCATGAGTTCAGGCGAATAGTCTTGCCGTTGTGCAGGTCATGTACACATACATAATTGTTGTTCTAAGGTCGTTCTTTATTGCGTCACTTAGTTTCGAGGCTCGTGTTCAAGAGCCTCTCGTTGCAAATGACGTTTTTATTTAATTGGCATAATAGTAAACCTCTGAAACTTCAGAACTGGGAAACATTATGGCCATGGTTTTCAGTTATCATACGACAAGTGTGACAAAATTTACAGTTCATGATCAATTGTGTTCTACGTACGTCAACCCAATGAATATCTTGGAATAAAAGGTATGGTGTGTGAGTCGACAAATATTTTGCTTCATGTGCGTTGTGATCCGGCGATGTGTTGACATCTGCTTTCAATTTCAGATCCATAAAGAATTTCGTTAACAGATCAGCTGTGAATGAAACTTTTTAGAATTGCTTTCCAAATGTTTACTTGGGTGAATTTGAACGAAAATTTTTACTGATACTATATTTGGTAGAAGTATTTCATGTCAATGAAAAATCCCTTTTATAGATGGCTTCGTTAAGTTTCTCATGTAAATCTTAAAGTAGCAACGTTACACCACTCGGCAAGTTTTTCCCAATATTTCTTGCTATATTTGCATGATTTTTTTTAGCATGTCATGTTTTCTTGGAAACATTGTTAGTTGTCAGCGCTACGAGACTTGTGCTCGTGCTAGGTAGTCAGACTTAGTGATGTGTACATCAGAGCAACAAAGATGTCTTATTAAGGATGTGTGTGTTGTGCAGCAAAGTGCCAGGCTTTATCAGGATGTTAGCACCTGAAGGCTCCTTGGAAGTCCACGAGGAAGCTTGGAATGCTTATCCATACTGCAAGACTGTCATCACGGTCAGTTCCTCACGCTTCTTTGTAGTTACTCTTCCTAGCTTTTGTTATTCCTTACTAAGCATTTATTATCTTATATTGTTACCAATGCAGACAGTTAACATACATTTATGTATGGACATTGTCCTTGTGAGTTGCTGCCTCGTGTAGCTGTGTTAAGTGTGTTGCTCTCAAGCGTTCGTAGAGGATTTGATGCTGTACGAGTTTAGGTAGCATTCCTGAATATTTTTTCCGAAGATAGTCAACCTCGCAGTCAAGTAAAATTGTTATAAATAGCGCAAAATTTGAGAAGCACTGAGTTACAACACTTTCATTTTAAAGTCCACTGGAAACAAAGAAGCTTTTTTGTGAAGATGCTACAAGAAGAAGTTTTCAGGTGGAACCATTTTCACTTCGTTTAGACGCGTTAAAATCAAACGCAATATTTGCCTGTTGCCTAACTTAACACTTACACCTTTTCAAAGTAGTACGGTTTTAATATGGAGAAGACAGCTGGGCATGATTTTTTTATTTCTATATTCTTCCAAATTTTGAAGTACTCGTGTCAGTGTATGAATATCGTGTTTGTTTTTTAGTTATGTAGTCTTAACTCGATTTTGAAAATTGTAAATATTTTTATAATTTTCAAATGTTATTTTTTAAATGAATGCAATTAGAGAATCTCCTACGTTTTAGAGCTTCTTTTGTTGAAGAAATTTGAAACTGTTTAATCCAGCACTGAACAGCTCAATTAATTGGCCCCGTGGGCTCTTCATAGCGTTACACTTGCTGGTTTTTTAGCAATGTCTTTTTCTTAATTGTTTGATGTTTATCAAGGTATGCAATGTGCATATTCTTCTAAAATCTAAATAGACGGTCAGTCTACGGCTACTGCGACGTCTAAACAATTCAGGCAGAAGTAACGTCTGAAACAAATTGATCGATGTTGATTTCTTTTCGTTTGTCTAATTTTCATCATTGTCTTCTATAATGCTTTATTTAAGAATTGAGACGCTCGTATGTGATAAATTATGCTGTCATTCTTGATTACTGGTGCCATGAGCTGTGTGCTTTAAAGATGCCAGTGTTTTGAGTGTCTCTGACGTAATTGTCTCTCAGAACCCAGGCTATATGAAGGAGAGTTTTCACATCACCATTGAGACTCTGCATGCTCCTGGCAAAGGCGAGATGACCAACGTGAGTGTCAGCTCCTACTACTGCATGGTCCTTATCTTGTGCTTTGTTTACAGGTGCTGTACAATGACCTGCTCACTCTGCTTCTTTTAACGCCTTATTTCCTTTTTATTCTGCTTGATCGTTTCAAGTTTTATGTTAACTCATTTGTGTAATTATCGTTACTGTGTTGTCTTGGTTGAATTTTGTGTACCCACTAACCTGTAAATAGTTTGTTTATTGTAGAACATTTTGGTGAAAGTTTGACAGACTTTTCCTGGTGTGTGACGGCGTCGTTGCACGCTGGTCGCTCATGTGCCTCGCTAGTACGTACATATTAAAACATTAACTAGTAGAATTCTCTTATTCTTAATTTTCTTCACACTTAAAATGTACTTGTAGCGATAATTTCTTTTAGGAATGACAAATTTGCGACTGGAATCAAGCCATTTTCAAAGTTGATTGATTTTTGGCGAAATAAAAATCAAGCTGTCAGCTTAGTTATACCTAAAACTGAGAGTCCATGAAATAAATGTTGGGAAATGGAACACTCGAAAAAAAATTTCAACTCCTTCGCCAAGAAGAGATGTTCTAAAGATGGAATAGACTGTTCTTATCGCACTGGCTACCTGGTCATAATCTATTGGCTGTTACGTCAATGCTGACACAACTCGAATTGTTAGGATTGTTGTATGAAGGCTAGCGGCTTCCTACCTCACAGGACAACTGCAGCTCTTCTTGATATGAACTGTTGCATGGCACCAAGGTCTTGTGTGTAGTCTTATGCCCTGGCCGTGTTTATGTGGAGGTGACATCTATGCTCTGCAAAACATAGAATATTTCACACCATCTATGCATTAATAAGCCCTTATCGTATGAACTTGAGACAGAGCTTGTAACACTTGCACAGTCATCAGCATAGTTAGTTGTCAATAGCATAGCTTGGACGGTGTATCAAACAATCATGCTTTAATTGCATAATCCCTGTAATACTTGATTTGCCTAGTGCCAACTATAACTCTTCAGCTTAAGTACATATCTGTAATCTTCAGTATGATTGATTTAATAATTGTTTTTATTAACGACTTTGTCTGACCGAATGATGTACGCTATCATTCTTAATTAACAACTGGGCTTGAGTAACGTGTTTAAATAGTTATTAATGTACATTTATTTTATTTGCGTTTAATTTTCGCGCGTGAACATTAAATCGAAAATATTCAGGTACGCTTGCCGTACTGCCTGCATTTCTTCATTAAAAAGTTTTTGTTTATGTGCATAAGTGTTTGTAACGAGGGTGACATTTGAAGTGTCGAAACGGTCATGACTACAAACTGCATGTCAATGTACAAGATTTATTTTAACTATTCTCTTATTTTCCTCTTAGCACTTGTGCGGTAGCCTACTTCAGCTTGTGTGGAGTACTGCGCTACATTATTACTGCTCCAGTTGTTCGTCCTGTATACCCACCTTATTTATTTGTTTATTTTCTCCTATGATAACAATCGTCGTAAGCTTAGTGCGCAAACCAACACAATGAAAGACTATTTAATTTGTAAATCTGGCGGTATTTGTGAAGTGAACTTTCCTAGTTTACTCATATTTCATTATAGGACACTGATGCAAGGTTCTAATTTGGCTATTATCTTTGAGGAGTTCAATATTGGTTTATTAATATTAATTGAGATAAAAAACTAACCGTAAATTTTTCTGAACACACGAGTCATGTTGCTTCTCTTGGTTTAAAGGAAGCTTGCTTTGCATGCAGAGTCACGCTCAGTAAGCTGTGCTCAATTAATACAAGTAACTCCTGATGAATATCATGTTACTTCCTAGTGTAGGACTGAGTCTTCTGTTTGCGCACTAGGCTTACGTTGCATGACCATTTGATTAACCCAAGATGATATTTGTACAGCGCGTCATCCGTTGCTGCCTCGGTTATATTCCTTTGTGCTCATATTGTATTATTGTATGCTCGCTCTGCCTGCATCCGTTGACTGCCTGTTACTGACTGTAGGCTTGTGGCCCGTATTAATCCTGTGCATGGTTCTTTGGGTCTCCCAGAATCCCAAGTACATGAAAGAGAAGTTCACCATTACAGTGGAGAGCATGCACCTGCCGGGCTACAACACGCATGATAATGTAAGTGTGTGTGTGTGTGCGGAGGGGAACACAGAACACACAGAGGTGTACGAGCAATGTTTTGAGTGAAAAGCGAAGTTGTAGTCCATCCTACCCTGCTGAATGCAATCAGCTTCTTAAGATATTTTGGACCAGAGGTTGAGGTTTATAAGGCAAATTGGAGTTGAGCTAAGTAGGAAGGCTAGTGGAGAGATGGTGGTTAGACGAGGTTAAGCTAGTCGGAAGTCTGGTGCTTGTGACGATCTTTCTTTTCAATAGAACTTGCTGAGGTAAATAATACCACTTTGAGCTCCGACTGTGCAGACTGCAGAATTGTTTAGCGGGGTTTTAGCGGAATTTACTACCAAGTTAGGATTTTGGCAGAACGGTTTTATAAGATGAACGGACACGTACGTATCTGCAAGTAGAATAATTTCTTCGGCAGGTTCATGAGATATTTGACTTTCTTTGTTATGAATTCCGGTCAAGATTCATAACATGTGCTTTAGTAGTTGTATCAAAGTAACGTTTTTGTTTCTTCTTTGATAATGCCCCATTTCTATTTGCTTCAGATAATTCTTTCAACTGTTAAGACGTTCACAATCTAGGTCGCCCATTTGTTTTTCGGAGCAAATTTTCGTTGAACAGAAACAAAGGGCTTCTAACTTTGTACAGTGCAAGTCTTTTTAACCGGCATCCATGGGTCCTTTGCAGTTACCGGTTAATAAATAATGCCGTTATTTCAGGCGATCCCTTAAAAATGCCTTGAAACCTTATTTAAATCTATTAAATCACCCAAGTAACCATAAACAATTCATAGACACGCTAGACACAACAGGAAAACAATATCAATTGGAAGTGCCGGTTAAAAGGAATTCTACTGTACCGAAGAAGTTGAAATGGTGAATATTTAGAACTGGTCTGTAGACAAGGATGCGAGAGTGGGAGAAGTTGACAGGGAAGCAAGAGAAACGGAAAGACAGCTCGAGTTTGAAGTTTTGAGACTAAGAGCTCACGTGTCTACTAATAATGAACCTTCCAGCCAGTGAACGTAAGTGAAGCTGTCAAAATATTCTGAGGTTAGAAGATGTGGGATTGTTCCTGTAAACCTATGAGAGGTATTGTAGAGTTAGTTCTTGGTCGGAGGAAGTAGCCCTTTCTGTTTTGCAGAACTCTTTTACTAGTAGCTCTGTTGCTTGTTTCATAAATACTTTTCTTCCAATTACACTGATGAGGCTATCAAGCTAGAAATTTCTAAGACTTTCTCTCTGACTATGCCTGACAATTTGAGTAAGTTTAGAAATGCGAAGCAGGGCAGTTAGAGTTTTGGTCGTTTTCTCATATAGCTTTCCTGTTATGTCGACTTGTGGTTTGAACTAACTAAACTCCAGCAGAATTTCCATTGCATGAAAGACGTAGATTTGTGTATTCTTCTCTGGCTAACTATTTGAGAAAATCGAATATTTCAAATACCTAGCAAAGAAATGATTAGGCTTGCAGATAACTCCATTTATCTTATGAAAGTTCGGGTAAAATTTCCACACAATTGTACGTAGTTCTGAGAATTGACAGACCTCGACATGCTCAGTCGTCTTCTAAATTCCTAAAGAGAAAAGTTCGAATGTGTATGCCCAGTTTCTATTGCCCAATTCTTTGTGTAAAAAGGTACATGCTTCTTTACCATGATTGTGTGTGGTCAGTAGTTTTAACACGTTGCCTCCGATTGCCTAACTGGTGTAAATCTTCACTTTGTACGCATAGTCACTAGAAGGATCTGAAAGAATTACAGAACCTAACCTAAGTGGTACACATACGTACCACTTCGGAGTCAA
Organism: Trinorchestia longiramus; assembly: GCA_006783055.1. Classification (NCBI taxonomy): domain Eukaryota; kingdom Metazoa; phylum Arthropoda; class Malacostraca; order Amphipoda; family Talitridae; genus Trinorchestia; species Trinorchestia longiramus. The sequence goes on from VCRD01001084.1 coordinate 167,331, forward strand.
CGTGTTAAAGAACTGCGTTTGTATCTGATAACTTGAGTGCATTTCAAATTTTTATCCTACGACCTTTGTAAGTACAAAACGGTCATGTATATTTTTGTTAGGTTCTTGAATTCAGGGTCTTGAGGATTAAGTGAAGCCTTTGAGAATCTAGGGTTCCTTCACAGGAATTGGAAAGAGTTACGTATGTTGAATTGCAGTTAAGATCAACAGCTTCAGGGACCGAAGAAGCGAACTACTTGTTTTTTCAAAATCACTGAACGAGATGCGTGACTATTTATTTAAGATATTGCTCACGGGATGTTCATTATTCAGCCTTCACATTTTTCAAGAGGTCGTAGCGTTAATACACATGAACCGAAAAAATAATTGATACAATTGGTGCACGAAATGGCATTGTTGTTCCTCTGGGATGGTTGTGTCATTATTGGCCAGGAGTGCTAGAAAATACTAAGAGTGGTGCTAAGTACGCAAGAGGAGTGCGAGTTAGCTAGCCAATAGTGATGAAAATTTGTATAGCAGTTTTACTCATTTTCAAGTTATAGGCTATATTTATATTAATTTCATTATCATTATCACATGGGCGGAGTAAACTAAATTACTTCAAGTTCTTCATATTCAGCATGTTGGGAACTCGGCTGACATGATATTTAAAATGTTGTGATATTGGTGTTAGTTTGATCATGCATGTATGATTTTCAAAATAGTTTTTTGCTTGTAACTTTGTAAATATTTTTTGTTCTTTGTCTGTAAATATTTGGGGGGTTTTCAGTTTCAAAAGCGTTTTCCAAGGTGTGACCCTTGATGGTAATGTTTTTTTGTTTTATCCAATATTACTTTGATGATACGTTTGAAAACTGGCGCCGTCTTGTCTTGGTTCACTGTCCCAATTTGTACTCGCCAAAGTAGATGCTTGAATTAAGCAAACGCAAACACGGACGCTGTACAAATTGTGAAGTATTGTGTTCATTGCAGATGTGTTGTAATCTAGATTTATTCTCTAAAAGATAAGTGTTTTAAAACCTTTTATGTAATCATTGTTTAAATTAGTATTGACGAGACACAGTCATAGAGCAAACACTCAACGCTTTGTACATCTACGACGAATTTTCTTCCACAAGTTGAGCAATGAATATAGAGCATTTGTAAAACGAGATGTAATATCGAGAACAGTTTTACTGTGATTGGTACATGGGATCATAGATGACACTGAATGAAACTACTTGATGTGGTATTGCCTTGTTCCTTACAACACTACATCAACCTCTGAGAGCTAGTGGCTGGTCGCGCCAATTTGATGAAAAGGAGGCAGTTGCGCAAAGAATTTGCATTTAAATTTTGCCAATAATTTCACTAGAGCGTGTAAAAATAGTACTGGAAGCACTGCAGGGTATTGTGGGAAAACTAAAGAGTTCAAGTTTTTATTAGAGGGGGTGCTTTTTAATAGTTGTGTAAGCATGGGATGTTATTCTACAAGTCATGACTCGCAAAACTAAAGAATAGGCAACTTATACAAGGTTACAACTAGGCAAAAAAAGTCGTAGAACTACTGATGAAATTATTTTGAAGGTTTCAACACTTGTTTTGATTCTTATTAGTCGATGATTTGGGTAGAAGAAGCTTCTCTCAGTGAATGTCAACGCTTATATAGCCTTGATTGTACTGTGATTTTTCTCTGATGGCCAAATTACTCATTTCCGTCTGCTCTCTTACTTGCTGGATCTCGCTCCTTGAAAATTTTTATACCATGAAATCAGTCATCTCAGCGGGAAAGATTTCAAAACGTAAAGGAAAGTTCATAAAATGAGGCAAGCGTTTGCTTACTCAGAAAAACGCTTCCGAACATGCATCAGACTAGACAAATAACGCCAAAATAAATTTGTTGGATCAGAGAGGGTTATTTAAAGGGGATTAAATTCAAGTTTGCATTGCAGTTTCTTGAACAGCTCCAGTAAAGATATTCTTTGAGGACATTTTGCACAGCGTTGTCTTGTTAGTCCGAGGTACCCGCGTGTCTTAGATCCAATACGAAGTGCTCATTGAAGGGATTTATTTTCAAATAAAATGCTGAATGAAGTTTCACAGAGTTTTCGACCGAGCAAACAAACACGTAAAATTTTGTTAAGCTTCACTGAATGTATTAAGTACAATGATAGATGGGTTGAATATGAGTAGGATGCAGATCGTCTCTTCCTTATGATGGAAGCTTTCTGTTCTTGTCAGTGAACTGACTGCTACCTCACAATTGCTTGCTGCTTCTATCTCTTTGCTTTATGTATAATAACAACTGTTGATTTCAAGCATTCTCAATTGCCTGAAGTATTAGTTAGTACTGTGGTGCTAGAGGACAATTATCCACTGTGTCTGTTTTAGTGTTGAGGTACTGAAGTTGTACTGCTTCAAGCTCCAATTAAGTAATGCTCAAACTCATATTTTCTTCATAACAAAGGAAAAAATGTATTATCTTGTTTCTAATGCGGAGAATTCACTAAGCCTTCTAAGGTTGCTTGCATTTGGTGTGTTCCTGTATGCATGTGTTGCTTTCTTATTTTAACGGAATGTGTTGGGCATTGTATTGTTTACCGATGTGGAGTATGTTTTCACTTGAAAAAACTTGATTTAGTCTTTTAAGTAGTCGTAGCTAAATCATGTCTTACCAATATACGTATACATCCTTCATTCTTTTATCCGTTGTATATAATTGGTAATGTTGTAAGGCCTGGAACGTATTATTATTTAATAGCAGAGTTTCATCTGATGTCTGCCAAACATGAGTCGTTTATGTGCTTCTGTAAACGCTTGCTTGAGTGTTAGTCGTCTTTTTGTGGCCCACGTCTGTCTTCAACGTGAAGTTTTTGCAGGTCCAAGTGCCTCCTTTGAATAGGTCCTCACTTGCTCCCCAGTATAATGAGTTGTGTTACGTCAACACTGTATATTAGAAACTCCTTTGAGGTAATGATGCTGTGCCTCATTCAGCCATAGTAACAACAGATATGCTTTCATTTGGAAGACCTTTTGTCGTGCAGTAGATCTCCTACAGCAATGTTTTTATCATTACATGTGTCTATTCTTCTACATTTCGTCTTTGTGATTAAACTCGGTGTTCGTATTATAACCTTGTACAGTATGAACCATGAATGAGTTTGTTTCACTAGACTTCAATATCTGGTCCTTTAACTAAATTATTCACAAGGTAGTTTTTCATGTTCGCAACCCTTCAAACTTGTTCATTAGATCACGTGACGTGATGAGACTGTAGTGCCTCAGATATATCGTAATTAATTTAGAATGATCTGGGAGTCGATACAAAATATAAGATATTTTCGTAATATTTTGGAGTTAATTTTTATACTTATTTTACGACATTTGAAGCTAGTATTTTAAAGTGAAAATTTTAATCGTAGTTACAATTTCAAATTGTAACCCTCGTTTATAGAACACCACAGTCAACCACGAGCCTATAGTTTAAGTGCCCGTCAGTTTCCTCGCAATTGAAATTGTAACTACGATTAAAATTTTCACTTTAAAATACTAGCTTTAAATGTCGTGAACTAAGTATAAAAATTAACTCCAAAATATTTCTAAAATACCTTATATTTTTGTATCGACTCCCAGATCATTCTAAATTAATTACGATATATCTGAGGCACTACAAGACTCTTTGATTTGCTAACCGTCAATACCTAATCATTTAACCAAGTCATTGATAAGGTCAAGTGTTTAAGACATGCCATATCAATAGTTCACGTTCCTTGGAACTGTAATTTGATGACGCAGTCATGTGTCTCCATTCCCTACTATTAAGTGTAGCACGCCGTGTTGTGTGCAGGCGCATGAGCTCAGTGGGGAGAGGTTAAAGCTGCGTGAAGTTATAATGATAGACATCGCTAATGATCCCGTTAAGGCGGCCGACTACAAGCCACAGGAAGATCCTACCAAATTCAAGAGTGAGAAGACTGGCAGGGGGCCTCTTGTTGGCAAGGGATGGCAGGATAAGGTATGTCGTATCTTTTGCTAACAGTTATTTCGTCTGTCATTGTCTTCTTGTTCATAGCTAACCATTACACTGTAGTAAGCAACTTCATATTCAATGTATCCTTAGAGTAAGAATCGTAGTTCGTAGTAAGATACCATACATAAAATCTGACTCACTGTGTTCATTGTCTTTGTTGTTGAAGTTATTCAGGTTTTATAGTATAATGACTGAAATCTCGTTTTGAAATTGGCTACAATCTACGTATTCTAGTTTCTTCGTCATTGTCTACTGATACTGCCAATGTTTGGTTTGCTGCAGAGTGAACTATGACGTGTGTTATCTGTTAAAATTATGGTGTACAGTGTGAGTGTAGTGAACAATAATGCTCTGTTGTAGGTTGAGCCGGTGATGACCTGCTACAAGCTGGTCACGTGCGAGTTTAAGTGGTTTGGCCTGCAGAACCGCGTAGAGAAGATCATCCAAGACGCTGAGCGTAGACTCTTCACCAACTTCCACAGGTTTGCTGGGAGGGGACGGAAGCATGAGCACTTCTTTATAATTCTTCCTTTCATAAGTCAGTGAATGTTGGTAGCTAGTGAGCGTTTAGGTTGGATCGTCATAGTTTATTTCTTACTGCAAATATACATATGTACATGTGCGTGCGTATTAACTGATGGGTTTATCTGCTAAATGGTTACGTGCTGCAGCGACTGTTTCCTATTAGGTTGTTACAAAAATAATGGCCGCTCGAAGGCTCTTCTGAAATCGGCCATTATTTTTGTAACAACCTAATAGTTTCTACTCTTTAAATGATACTGCCAATTACTGCTATTTTTGAACTCTTGCGCGTGTTTAATATTATTTTGGATGTTACCTGTGAGTAGCATCCAAAATAAAAGTAACCTTGAACCCTGCTTGTTGATGCGTGTCCTCCGCAGGCAAGTGTTTTGCTGGATGGACAGGTGGCACGGCCTCACTATGGAGGACATCAGGCGGTTGGAGGACAAGACCAAGGAAGAGCTTAGCGAGGTATGTGCGTAGGATTTCTTAACCTTTAGAATAGAATAGAATAGAATGAGGCTATAGGAACGAACCTTCTGGCCCATTCTTGAGTCGGATAATTACTTCGATAATTATTCGGTTGTTTTACCCAAGTCCCATGCCGTATTTCCTGCTGCGTCAACCATGTCGGCAGCGGGATTCGAACCCGGGTCTTCCCGCTCGCAAGCATATTCGCTCACCAGTCGACCAAGCTGGT